>JAASFN010000517.1:0-18711 GCA_023333795.1 Globisporangium rhizosaccharum | reverse complement strand
CAAAATAACTTCATTGCGTATTCTGCTATATTAACAGTATCGGCTTGGTACTTGCTTTGCGGAGGCCGCAAACACCCGCAAAAGTGTTCCTGGTTTGGCTCGAAACCATTACGCTTCCGCGCCCCTAAACCCTAAACCCTAAAACCCTAGACAGAACCTAGACAGAACCTAGACAGAACCCTAGACAGAACCCTTGGCTTCTGGGTTTGAATATTGACCCTCTTCAAACCGATCGACTTGAGCATTTGCCCTCTCGCAGCTCGACATACTCAAAGTAAGTCATGTGGCGGCAGCTCTTGATTTGCGGCCCTCGGCAGTCGAGAACACAGCACACACGACCGACCTCCCGCCAGCAGCGGCAGCACTAGCAGCAGCACGAGCAGCAACAGGGCACGGACGCTCGCAACGAGCTGCAGCAACAGCAGGGCCTCGGCGACAACGACAGCAATAGCAGTGGTAGCGCAGGAGACGCAGGAAGCGAGCTAGACAACACGCAGGCACGCTCGCAAGAAGAGCAGACACAGGGAGGCAGCTCTGCACGCATTCTCCCTCCCTCCCTCCTTCTCCTCCCTCGTCTTCACTTCGCCACAACCCAGACAACCACCACACACACTATCGAGTGAAACACCACACTGCCACACAGTCAGCATGAGTCGCGAAGAGCGCAAGATGGCGCAGATCATCGCGAGCATTGAGCGCATGGAGCAGCGCAAGGCGCCGACGCCGTCGAGCGCTGCTACTTTGCGCACAGATGCGAGTGCCGACAGCGACAGTAACGCAAGCAGCAGCAGCAGTAGTAGCAGCGGGAAAACAGCAGCATCCACAGGAGCAACATTGGCGACGTCGACGACCCGCAGCACAACCGACCACCCAGCAGGTCTCGAGCGCCTGAACAGCAGCGAGATCCATGCGCAAGTGCAAAAGTCGTCTGGGCGACTCGGCGCTAAAGGCCGCAAGCTCAAGCCGCTTAGCACAGCGCAGAGCAGCGGTAGCAAAGCAAAGGTCAAGGCTGCGAACAAACGCACCAAGACGCCCCAGATGCTCGCAATGGACAACAAGGTGATGGTCAGCTGCAAGCTCACGCCCAAAAAGCGCTGGATCCAGCTCTGGACCGAGCAGCTCTCGTCGCCGTCAGACGAGTCCCCAGACGCAGACACAGCGAGCAGCAAGAGCAAGGAGGAGGTCGATATGGGCAGCAGCGAGAGCGAACCACTCGAAGCGGCAGTCGACAAGTCCACACAGGAGCCAGAGCAGGAGCCGTCGCAAGTCGCGCTGACCAGCGACAGACAAGTCGTCCAACCTGCTGATCCAGCACCATTGACCGCAACACCATTGACCGCAACACCATTGCCAGCACCATTGATCGCAACGCCGATGCCAGCGCCGGTGCAAGCACCAGTGGCACCAGTGAGCCCGCCGGAGCAGTCTGCGCGTGTGCGGCCGACGATTGTGTCGGAAGACCCTGCGGATGAAGAGAGCGAGGAGGAGGAGGGCGAAGAGCGACAAAGCGCAGCGCCAGACGCATCACTCGCGTCGCCCTCGCCGCAGACAGACGAGCAGAAGGACACGTCAATCTCGCCCGTGTCTTCCGTGAAAGAGTCGCTCAAGGACGCGCCCGCTGCACTCACACCGTCCAAGACTAGCGAAGAGCGAACAGGGAACTTTGTGAGTCCGCCAGACGCAGGTGCTGCAGCGTCAGCAGCAGACTCTCCGACCACATTGCCAATGTCGACAGCAACCAAGGCAGTTCGGTCGGCTGCTAGCGTAACGAACGTAGTACTTGGAGGTGGCGACGCTGAAGATGCGTCGAAAGGGCGACAACCGCTGACAACTGAGCTCATTGCGCGCGCATCGCCGTCCATGAACACGGGCGCCGGTCACGACCGCAGCAGAAAGCGCAGCCTCGAGCGCAAGAACTCTGAGCCGCTGACAGAAGACGAGAAGCGCCGTGCAGAGCGGCGGCGACAGCGCAAGTCGAACTGGGACGTCGGCGACCCGCGCTTCGCGTCGCGAAACGGTGACAAGCCATCCGGTCGTTCTCCGCTGAGCGACGACATCACGTTGGCAAGCAAGTTCCCACCAGGGCGTCCGTCCTGGCGGCACAGCAACAGCATGGACGCGACGCACAGCAGTGGCAAGCCGGGTTTCCCAAACAGATCGAGCTTCAGTGGTGGTGGTGGCGGCGGTCCGCCTCGACGCGGCTTCTACTCGTCCAACTCGCTGCCACTGGACCGATCTCGCAGTGCAGGGCGGTCGACGTCCGGGTACCACTACACCAACAGCTACAGATAGCTGATCCGCTGAGCTGGCGTGACGCCATCGCCACACCAGCAGCACCAGCGCCTTCTTATGACCAAGCTCCCGCAGCTCTCATCCCACTGCCACCGCACTGCGCGGCAGCACCAGCAGCAGCACCACCAGCAGCAGCACCATCCACTGCTCTCACTCCCCCATCCACACTTTCATTCTTCGCGAGCGCTGGGCGCTCCCACGCACGTGATCCTCGTGCATCTGTCCGTAGCAGCTAGCAGCAGTAGTCATAGTAGTAGCAATAGTCGTAGTCGTCGTATCGTCAAAGCATGTGTAGAATATGTGTTGCGTCTTGTGTGTGTGCGCAGTGTGCTGTGCTCTGTGTGTCCTCTCGACCTGTGGGGCGAGCTCCGATCATGCAACTCGCGCGTCTACCCTGCAATCGTGATGGAGCGAACAGCAGCAGCAACGTCTCGATCGACTCGTCAAAGCCGAGCTCAAGCGCAGTCGCCCACACACAGCGCATCGCCAAGAACGCAAGCTGGAGATCGCTCTCTGCGCAGTGAGCAGCATGTAATGCACCAAGAGCTCCAAACGCGTCGAAAGGTCGCGCCAAGATCCGCCGGATCGTGAGTCGTGGATCTGCGGTCAGAGCCAAACAAGCAGCACGCAGTTTGTGAGGGGACATGGGGCAGAAACACGGCAAAGCGGCGTTCTTGGCCGCGACTGCGCCTTTTGTCAACGGTGCGTGTGTGCGTGTGTGTGTCTGCATGCGCGGGACAGATTTGCTACTTGCTACTCTTGCTGGCTCATGCACTCACGCGAGGCCGAATCGATTGCTCTGCCACGCCACAGCGTCGGAGAAAGATGTGAACAAGCTCTGGGAGACGTTCAACGACGTCGCCGAGGGCTTTGGACTGAATCAAGACGAGACGTGCGAGATCTGCCGCGCGCTGCAGCCGACGCTCGAGATCCACGCAAAAGCCGAGATGGACCAGCTCACGATCGCGCTCTTCACGGCGCTCGACACGGACGAGGTGCGTCTGCTGTAGGATTGCTCGAGAGCACAAGAGAGCGTGGCTGGACAAAATCATACGCGACCTGACGTGTGCATCGCTCTGCCGCTGCCTGTGGTGCATGCGAACAGAACGGACTCGTCGATGCCCTCGAATTCCTCGGCACGATCGCAGTCATGTCAGCGATGACAGTCGCGCAAAAGCTCACATGTACGCCGCATCACTGCATGACGCGACTTGCTGCTGTCGCCTGATCTCTGACGTCCTGGTGGTCTCTGTCGCTTTCGCTACTGCGTCCGCTGTCAGTCGTGTACAACTGCTACGACTTCAACGAGACTGGGCAGATCTCGATCGACGAGCTCACGCTGGCGCTCAAGTCGACGCTCACGGGACTGTGCAAGCTCACGTCCGGCGTCGTGTGTCCAACTGAGCTCGTACTCGAAGAGATCGCGCTTCACGCGTTCCACAAGGCGCAGAAGAACGGTCCGGACGACTACATCACGCTGCACGAGTTCCTCAAGTTTGCCGAGACGACGCCCGAGATGACGTCGTGGGTCGATTACTTTGATAGCCCCGACGAGCGTGTGGAGGAGAACGACCGCGACGACAGCGACCTGGAGCTCGAGCTTGCGATCTTCCCAGTAGACGACGTCGACACAGCGCGGAAACGCGACGCGAGCTTCCCAGTCGACCTCAAGGCGCCTTCGTTCGTGCAGAGCGTGGCGCTGCCGCTCAAGCCATGGCAGACTGTCGTAGCGAATGCGGCACCGAGCGCGCCGCCGACTGTGAATCCGCACTTGCCTGCTGCGAGCCTCGACTTGGACTGGATATACGGCTTCAACAGCGACTTTCGGAGCGTGGTCAAGTACATCTCGGCCGCCGAGATCGCGTACCCGGCAGGTAGCGTCGTCGTTCTCTACGATGTCATCGAGCACAAGCAGCGGTTCGCACTGCACCACACAGACAAGGTGCAGACGCTCGCAGTGCATCCGACAAACAAGAACATCATTGCGTCTGGAGAGCGCGGACTCGCCCCAAAGATCGCAGTCTGGAACGCGCAGACGCCTGAGAGCACACTGAGCGTCTTGCGAGGCTTCCATCGCAACGGCATTCGGCACCTTGCGTGGATGCCGAATGGCCGAACACTCGTGACGATCGGACAGGATGACTTCCACTGCGTCGCAGTGTACCAGTGGGAAAAGTCGACGTCAGGAGGAGGCGTCGAGTGGACCAAACCGGCAGTCATGATCTTTGCATCTCGTTGCGGGACGGAGCCAGTCCACGCGTGCCTCGTCACAACGAACAACCACTTTGTGACCTGCGGCCAGCGCCACTTGTACTTCTGGAGCCGCGAGAGTGACGAGCGATACACGAGCGAGCACCCGCTGTTTCACAAACGCCGCGGCGTGCTCGGTCGAAAGTCTAGGGTGCAGACGCTCCTGAGCCTCGCAAGCTTGCCGAACGACCCGAACTTTGTGCTCGCAGGCACTGCGTGCGGTCAGATCCTGCTCTTTGAGGGCAGGAACTGTGTCAAGGTGCTGCATGCACACGCGAGCGCAGTCACAGTCTTGCACGCGTTCCCAGGCGGTATCCTGAGCGCTGGACGAGACGGCAAGATCCGTCTGTGGAGCAAGCGCATGGAACCAGGTGCGCAGTTCGACATGGAGGCGCTTGGTAGCGTATCCTCTCGCATCCGCAGTCTAAGTGCGTCACCAGACGGCGGTGCAAAGCTCCTGATTGCAACGTCAGGAGCCGAGATCTACGAGATCGCCACGAGCGACGGCTCGAACCTTCACTTTGGCGCAATGCTCTGCGGACACTTTGCCTTTGAGCTCCATGGACTCGCGATGCACCCGCTCAAGCGTGAGTTCTGCACAACTGGCGACGACCGATCGATTCGCATCTGGGACATGACCTCGCATCGACTGAGCCGCATGGCAATGCTCGAAGCACCGTCGCAAACGTGCGCGTACTCACCGGATGGATCGCTGCTCGCGATCGGACAAGGTGCAGACGACACGAAGATCTCTGCCAAGAAGCACCAGAAGCTCGTGAACGTCAACAAACAAGGCGCGTTCGCAGTGCTGAGCGAGAGCGCCCTCGCTGTCAAGTACGAGACGAAGGACTCGAAGAAGTACATCCGGAACGTCAAGTTCTCGGGCGACGGTCTCACGCTCGCAGTCGGTTCGAATGACAACTTCATCTACGCGTACAACACGGAGGACTGGGCGTCAAAGGGCAAGTGCAAGGCGCGCGACGCGAACGCAGTGCTCAGTCACTTTGACTTCTCCGCCACAGGCGAGTACATCATGGCGAGCGCTGTGAACAAAGGCGAGATGGTGTTCTTCGAGAGCGCGTCTGGCGTCGAGATCACGCGCATTGCGACACTCAAAGATGTCGAGTGGCTCTCGTGGTCGTGTCCGTTTGGGTGGTGGGTCCAAGGTGTGTGGCCGACGACCGAGGACGCGAGCTTTGAAGTGACTGCGATCGACCGATCGAGCAGTCACGAGAGTCGCCACGCGAGCCAGCTCTTGGCCACAGGCGACAATTTGGGTGTCGTGCGACTCTATCGGTACCCGTGCGTTGCCAGCAATGCACTGTGCCAGGTCGTTCGAGGACCGAGCAGCGCGATCTCCGCTGTCCGGTTCAGCGCTGACAGCAGCATGATCGTTGCGTGTGCGAAAGAGGAGCGATGCGTCTTCCAGTGGCGCGTCGAGTACGAAGAGAACGACGCCAACGGCGACAATGTCATGGTCGCCGAGTACGAGTACCATCCGACGTCCGACGACGAGTTGGAGATGAGTCACGGAAACGAGCGCAGTGCGTTCGACGAAGCTGCGTCTGCTGGAGACTTTGCGCTCGAGCTGCTGCATCAGCGCACTGTCGGCGAGGCAAAAGGTGAAGGAGGCGCTGCTGACCTGCCACTTGCTGTGCTTCCGACTAAGCCGTGGGTGTCGAGCAGCATCGCACCAGCCGATGCACCTGACGAGACCGACCTCGAGCTCTCGGCGGTGCCGAGCGAAAATCTCGAGTTGGAGTGGGTGTACGGTTACCGCTGCCATGACGTGCGCAACAACCTGTTCCTGACCAAAGCGAAAGGTCACGTCGTCTTCCCGGCCGCCAATGTCGTCGTCGTGCAGGACAACAAGCTGTGGCTCCAGCGCCACTTCAAGCAGCACACGGACGAAGTGACGAGCATCGCAATCCACTTTGGCTTCAAGAGCAAGCGGCGCCCAAACACGTCCAGTGGGACGCCGCGCGCCGAGACACCGAGTACGAAGCCAAGCACGGCGTCAGAAAAGGATACTGGACCGACAGCAAGTACCGCGAATGCGATCGAGATCGTCGCGTCCGGCCAAATGGGCAAGTACCCAGCGATCCACATCTGGCGCATCGACACGCTGCAAGTGCTCATGACCTTGCGAGGGTTCCACCGCCGCGGAATCGCTGAGATGCGCTTCAACGCAGCAGGCAACCTCCTCGCGAGCGTCGGACTGGACGACCAGAACTCGCTCGCAGTCTACGACTGGCAGAGCGGCGTGCTGCTTGCGCGCGCGAGCACGAATGGCACGGGGCGGATCATGGGCGTTTGTTTCCAGCAAGAAGCGCTGCCACTCGCAGGCAGCGATGCTGCAGCCAGCAGCAGCACCAGTAATGGCTTGACCGTGCTGCTGACTGTCGGTGTGAACACGATCTCGTTCTGGCGGCTCTCGGGACAGAGTCTCGTGAAGAAGAACGCGATCCTGGGCAAGAAAGGGCTCCTGCAGAGCTTCTTGAGCGTCGCGTTCTGCGGCAAAGACGCGATCGTTGGCACCACGAGCGGCGATCTCTACCGCTTCAAAGGCATCGAGCTCGTGAGCATCGTGCCTGCACACAACCGAAGCGTCGCAGCGCTGCACTGCGTCTCGAAAGCGCCGCATCATGTTGTGAGTGGCGGCAAAGACGGCGTCGTGAAGCTGTGGAGCGCGGACCTCGAGTGTCTCGGCGAGTTCAGCGAGTTCAACGCTGCGAAGCACGCGATCCGGAGTGTCTTCTGGGACTTTGAGCGCAGCGTCTTGCTCATCGGTACGCTTGGCAGCAGCATTCACCAGATCTCGTCGCTCGATGGATCTGTCTTGACACCGCGCACACCCGACGGCACCGATGTCGCGAGCGTGGCACACCATTTCAAGAAAGAGCTGCATGGTCTCAGTGTGTGTCCGTCGAAAGAGCGCTTCTGCACGACCGGCGACGACGGCGTCTTGCGCGTCTGGGATCTCCTTCGCCACGTCCAAGTGCTTGCAAGAGACCTCGACACGAGCAGCCGAGCGTGCGCGTACTCGTACGACGGCGACTTCATCGCAGTTGGTCTCGGAAGCGGCGGCACGGGCAAGCGCCACAAAAAGGACGGGAGTCTCCTCGTGTTTGAAGAGCGCACACTGAGTGTCGAGCTCGTCTACGAGACGCGGGACACGAAGCAGTCGATCTCCGTGATCAAGTTCTCACCCGACGGCCAGTCGCTCGTGGTCGGGTCGCTCGACAACTCGATCTACATCTACGACGTGCCGAGCAACTACACCAAGCGCGCAGTGTTCAGCAAGCACAAGAGCTTCATCACACACCTCGACATCTCGAGCGACTCGCAGTACATCCGGAGCAACTGCGGCGGCTTCGAGCTTTTGTTTGCCGACATCACGACTGGCTCGCACGTTGCGAGTGCCACTGCGCTGCGCGACCAGAAGTGGGAGACGTGCGCGACAGTGTACAACTGGTTCAACCAGGGCATCTGGCCCGCCACTGCCTCTGCTGCTGCGATCCAAGTCACAACGTCCGCGGCCTCGTTGCCAGGCACGTCGCCAGACATTGCCAACGCTGTCGTAGTGGCAGGGACATCCCATGGCGCGCTCAACATGTTCAAGTTCCCTTGCTTCGTCAAAGGCGCCGGCTGCAAGACGTACTTTGGTCATAGCGGTGAGATCGCGCACGTCGAGTTCTCAGGCAAGAGCGCCGGCGCGCACTGCGTTAGCATCGGTAGAGCCGATCGCTGCATCTTCCAGTGGCGCAAGACGCGAGCAAAGAGCAGCGAAGAAGAAGAGCTTGGCGATGTCGGCAATGCGGCAGTGCTGAAAGACCCGGAAGACGATGTCGACATCACGACTGAGGGACTCTTCCTGCCCGAGTCGTTCGTCAACATCCCGCAAGAGGAGATCAAGCCGTACTTGAGCGCGATCATTCCGCCGTCGACAAAGACAAGCGAACCGAGTGAAGGTGATGGCGCTGCTGCAAAAGTCGCGTTCGAGCTCGAGCATGTGTTTGGCTTCCGGGCCTACGACGTGCGCAACAACGCAGTCTACGTCAAGACCAAGCACGTCGTGTACCACACAGGCTGCGTCGGCGTGCATTACGACCGCCGCACGCACAGCCAAAAGTTCTATCGCGAGCACACACGGCCGATCGTCTGCCTCGCAGCATCACGCGACGGCACGTTCGTCGCAACAGGCGAGATCTGCGGCGAGAACTTGCAGCAAGAGCGTCCTCGGATCCACGTCTGGGAGCCCACATCGTGCGCAAAAGTAGCCGTGCTGAGCGAGTTCCACACCAAAGCAGTGAGCTACATGAGCTTCAGCGCTGATGGCCGCTACTTGGCATCTGTCGGCCAGGGCGAGCACCACTCGCTCGCTATCTACGCGTCATCGAGCGGACTCTGGTTCGACGGCGCGCTCCTCGCTGCCTCCAAGACGACGCGCCATGAAGTGTTCTTTGTCACGTTCATCGAAGATCCTGCGTCGTCGTTCCACCTCGTCTCGGGCGGAAAGAACCACGTTCTGTTTTGGAAGATCGATCCACCGAGTCTCGTCGGCACGTACGGCGTGTTTGGCGCGCGCGCGCAGCTCCAGCCGATTCTCTGCGGCGCGTCGATCGGAAGTCTCGTCGTGACAGGCTGCTCGACCGGCCATTTGTACGTCTGGGAGTCGTGTGCAGTCTCAAAAGCCGTGCCAGCACACAATGGCGCCGTGTATGCGCTCCACGCGACGAAAGAGGGGTGTGTGAGCGGAGGTCGAGACGGCCACGTGAAGCTCTGGACGAAAACGATCACGCCGCTCGCTGACTTTGACATGAACAACGCAACGCCTGCGAGCCAGAGCGCGTTGGTGCGGTCCGTGTGCTGGGACACTGCCGAGGACCGCGTGCTCATTGGCACGAAAGGCGGTGAGATCCTCGAGTTCTCATGGCTCACGGGCGACACGAGTTTGGTGACCGAGAGTCACTTTGACCACACGGAGCTCTACGGACTGTGCACGCATCCACAGAAACCCGAGCTCGTCGCAACAGTCGGTGAGGATCAGACTGTGCGCGTGTGGGATCTCAACCGCCGCGAGGTTGTCGCAAAAGTGACGCTCGACGGCTCCTTGCGCTGCGTGAGCTACTCTCCAGATGGAAAGTGGCTCGCTGCAGGGTTTGGAGGCGGCAGTAGTGGGACTGAGAGCAGCTCCGGGAGTCCAAGCAAGAGCGGAGCGTTCGTGATCATGGACGCGCTGACGCTCGAGGTGCTGCACGAAGGGCGAGACTGCAAGCAGAGCATCGAAGACATCAAGTTCTCGCCCGACCTGACGCTCCTCGCGCTCGGATCGAATGATCACCGCGTGTACTTTTACTCAACGCTTGACAACTTCTCACTGCGGTTCAAGTTCCCCAAAGCGAACGGCCGAGTCACGCACATGGACTTTGCAGCGGACAGCAGCGCGCTGCGCGTGAACAGCGAGGCGTGGGAGCTGCTTTACGTGAGCACGCTGGATGGAAGCCAGGTGACGACGCCCTCGAGCATGAAAGACATCGAGTGGGCGACGCACTCGTGCGTGTTCTCGTGGCAATCGCAGGGCATCTGGGACTTCTCCCGCGAAGACGAGTACTTCCACGCGCTCGCAAAGGCGCACACACAGGCGCTGCTAGTCTCTGGCAACAACAAGGGCGAGATTCGGGTCTACAACGCGCCGTGTCTGTCGAAGCGAACCGAGCAGCACGTGTTGCGCGGACACAGCATGAATGTGAGTGGCGTGGCGTTCACGTGCGACGACTCGCGGCTCGTTTCGATCGGTGCGAACGACAAGAGTCTGTTTGTGTGGCGAGTGTGCTGAGAGCAAGGTCGTCGCGTGCGGTGAAGGACGAGTGGCAGCACATGAGAGTACGTACAGAGGTCAGAAAAGAATGAGAGCAAAGCCTTGTGTATTTGGCAATCGAGCAGTAGCACATGGAAGTTTGTCGGCAGTCGGCTTGTTCTTCTCGCAAGGGCGGCAATGAACATAGGTCCTCAGACACACTAGATGACAAGCAGCAACTCATGTACACAAAGGGGCAGGCTTGTAGAGCGAGATATCCGCGCTTGCAGCGAGCTTCGACGATGTTCTCCTAGCACTTGTACACCCTGTCATGACCGAGCATGTGTCGGGCATTGCGAGGGTGTCGCTGGAATAGAGCGCTGCGCGACATGGCGAACAAACGTCTCAAAGTTTGCCAGGTGGGCGTGCACCGACGAGCGCGTGAGCGCGTCGGTGTCCTGCTGGGATTTGGCATCCTGCATGATGAGACCGCGTGCCCCAGATGGCTCCATTCCGAGGCAGATGGCTCCACTTACATGGCTTCGTGCTGCAAGTGTCGGTGCAATGGCGATCCAGCTGGTGTTTGGCTAGAGCTGTAACGCTCGAATCACAGGTGTGATGATCAACAGCTTGTGCGTGAGTGCCCCGTGTGCAGCTCCATGTGGTCTTGCTTCTCTCCCGGCGACCTTGCAAACCTGCACCGCAAAGCGTTGAGCACCACCGCCTGCTGAACCAAGAGACAGCGCTGCCGACTCTGCGAGGAGGTGTCTCGAGAGCGACTTGCGGTCCCTCTCCCAGTGGCTGGCAGCACCATGTGCACCTCGCGGCGCGTTCGCATCTGCTCATTCTCCAACTCGCCTCAAGCCCCGCAGTCCGCTTCGATTCTCCTCCGACTTCCAGCCAAGTACACTTTCCAGACACAATGGGCTGCTCGCAATCTACGCCAGTTCAGGAGCCGGTCGCTGCTGCGCCAACCTCAAATGCTTCGGGTGCTGCTGCTGCTCCAGGCTCGGCGCCTGCGTCGCAGACCTCGGCCGTGCAAGCTCCTGCCTCGAACGTATCGAAGAGCAGCGTCGAGCCTGCTGTGACGTCGGCACCATTGAGCGGCGCAAGTGCGTCAAAGAAAGCGTTTGCTGCGAGCGGCGTGTCGATCACTGCCGACGGCATTGTGTACTACCACATCGAAGCAGCAGACGGCAGCGTATCGCTCAAGAAGCGCTACAACGACTTCAAGCTCCTGTACGCCAAGCTCCCGAACGCCAAGCTGCTGCCAGCCCTGCCACAGGCGAACCTTGACACGCTCTTCCGAGGGAAGCACAACCCGGCGCTGATCAAGGAGCGCGAGGAGCAGTTCGAGGTCGTGCTGAACGCGATCGGCAACAACGCGGCGTTTGCTAGTACCGACGCGTTCCAGACCTTCCTCGCCGCGTAGTTGCGTTGCACGACACCAAATACATCACATGCATTGCCCAACCTTGCTTGTCTGTCAATCATGCAAAGGCTGTCGACTCGCCAAGTGCAAAATCAATGCAGGTCACCACATCACATGCAAGACGATGGCGCAGTGCGCATGAGCTCAAGTGTCCTGCCACATTTGGGGTTCTTCAGTCGAAATGTCAACCCATTTGATCGGCAGAGCAGAGCTTCAAGCCAAAGGAACAAGAAAATCACGATGAACACACGCAGCAAGAGCGCGATGACAGCGACGGCGGCGGCTGCTTCGGACAGCAGTGCACAGGCGAGGCTCGCGCTGATCTCGCGCGGGGACGACAGCTACAATGTCGATGCAGTCGCGCTGGAGCTGCAGCGCGTGAGCATCTCGTTCACATCAGCGGCAGCAAGCACAGACAACCAGGACAGCACGCTGCAGCAGCTCGAGCAGGAGACTGTAGCGAGCTTCCAGCATACGATTGTCGCGCTCGTGAACAAAGTCTACGCCACGCTCGGCAACGCGCAGCTCGAGAAGACGTATCAGCGCGCACTGCATCACGAGTTGCGCAAACTCGATGCCCGCGGCGTGCGCGTCGAGAGCGAGCGGAGCATCGACATCCTGTACGACGGCGAGGTCGTTGGCACTCGACGCGCAGACCTGGTGCTCGGGTTCTCGGATGGCAGCCACTGCATCCTCGAGCTCAAGGCGGTGAAGAGACTAGCGAGCGAGCACCTGAAGCAGCTCAAGTACTACATGTGGTCGTTCAAGGTCCCGCACGGCATCCTCATCAACTTTCCGCGCGTCCCAGACTTCCCAGACGTCGACAGCGACGGCTTTGAGCTGGAGCGACTGCAGGGGAAGACCGCGCTGAGCAACTCCCACAAGCCCAAGTGCGCTCCGACGTCGGGCCTAGAGGTCTACTACGTCTCGAACGCAGAGATCGTGCCACCTGTTGAGCCAGCGCAGTCACTCGCATCGGTGTTGGACAGCGTTGACGAGTGCAAGGCGCCGTGAATTCTCTCAAGGCAGAAGGCAGGCGCATCAATCAGCAACAGCACCTTCATGTACTAGATGGACAAACACAGTCAAACGCTCTTGTGCATACATATCTATGGTCCCTACGCTTCTGCTCTGGTCCTACCGATCTTCTTTCTCGTCCTCTTGGATCGAGCCGACCGAGATCGCGGAGAGGTTGCTCAGGCGATTGTCACGCTCGTGCTGCTGTCGCTCGAGCTCATTCGCAGCGAGCTCCTTGTACTTGTCCGACAGGATCCACTCGCGGCGGCGTACAAAGCCCTGGTACCCACGGCGCTTGCTGCTCCCCGGTCGCTTCGACGTCACAGACGAACGGTGCGCGCTCTCGAGTCCGTCTTTGCTGTTGCGTCTCGACAGCGTCGTAGCGCTCGGCGTGGACGGGAAGAGCGAGAAGTCGGTCGCGTAAACCCAACCTTCTTCGTCGCAGCCAGGGACGTCCAAGTTGAGCTCCAAGCCAGCGAGCGGGATCACCATGGCGCTCAGCTTGCCGGACCGATCGCTCCAGCGACTGCGATCCGTTGGGAGCAAGTACCCTGGGTACGTGCTGCCAAAGCCGCAGAACGGCTGGTAGCGCTCGTTCTCAAAGATCACCGGGTCGTCCGAGATCAGGATCTGCTGCCGCACGTGCACGTTGATGCCCTTGCGCCGCGAGTTGTTCTCGTTCCCATTCCCGTTGTTCAGGATCCAATTCACAATGTGCGCCGGCTGGTCGAACGCAAAGCCGCGGTAGAGCTGTGCGCGGCCAGGCGCAGTGTATCGCACGGGCACGCGGTCGAGCACGCGGCGCTCCTGGTAGTCCATCATGTTCGCCAGCTCTGGGTTGAGGTAGTTCGCAGCGGGCGGCCTGTAGTTGACCAGCTCGTGGTACGTCGCGTCGTGCGTCATCGACGACTCGGCGTCGCCCGTAGTCTTAATGCGGCCAGAGAGCATCGTCTCTTTCACGAGGTCGCGGTAGTCCGGCATGAAGCGGCGGCGGCAGCCTTCGTAGAAGAAGTCTTTGAGCAGGATCGCGACGACCGCGAAGAGCTGACCAAACCAGAAGCCGCTTTGCGCAAAGATCCACGGGAACGTGTACGTGTCGTAGTCCGGCGACGTCCACACAATGAGGTCGACGACGTACTGGAAACCGTACAGCGCGAGCACAGTGAGCACCATGCACACGACCTCGAGGATGTCCCACGAGTTGACCATGAGGCAGAAGCGCGCGTTCACGACGAGACACAGCACGGTCCACGCCACGCTCTCGAGCACCGTGTACTCGACCGACTCGCCATCGCGCATGATGTTCGCGACCATCACGAGCGTGAAGAAGTAGACGCCGACCGAGTCCACGAAGCCGAGGATGATCCACTTCCAGAACATCAAGTACGAAAAGAGCGACTGCTTGCGCGTGGACGAGTGATAGAGCACGGGGAACTGGAGCACGACGTCTTTCGGGAGGTCGCGATCGAAGACCGAGTACACCATGATCGGCAGCGCCGTGAAGATCAGATTGTAACCCTGCTGGATGAACGCCGAGTAGATCATCGTGCCCGAGAACGCGCTCGCGTTGAGCGCGTACCAGAACAGCGACACGCAGTACACGACGTTCTTGTAGAACGTGTACACCGTGAGCGCAGCGATGCGGTCGTAGTTCCACCGACCGTGCACGAGCAGCAGCGTGCTGAGGAAGCGGAACTGGCCGAGCGCATAGTCCGAGCTGTTCACCGCCTGCATACCCTCCTGCCCGCTGATGCCGATGCCAATGTGCGCGCTCTGGATCATCGGCACGTCGTTCGCACCGTCGCCGATCGACAGCGTGTGCGAGTCGTGGACGTTCAGCTTCACGAGCTCGACCAACTGCGCTTTCTGCTGCGGCGACACGCGGCAGGCGATCACGACCTTGCAGAGCAGCGAGACGCGCAGCAAGTGGAGGTTGTACAGCGGATCTTCTAGGATCAGGTTCAAGCAGCCACCGTCAATCACGAGCGCGTGCTCGACCGAGGTCGTCGGACGAGGCTGCGTCGGGGTCTGCGCTGCAGCTCCGTCTGCGTCTGCATCTTCGTCTGCGCCATCGTAGATCGAGTGGAAGACCTCGTCGAGCTGGCGCAGGATTGAGCCCTTGGTGCGGTACGTCGCCGAGTTGATCACGTGGCGCTGCATGTCGTTGTTGAGCAGCCGACAGGCGTACCCGATGTTGATCGCAGTCTCCTCCATGTCGCCCGTGAGCACCCAGATGCAGATACCCGCCTTCGCGAGCTGCTCCATCGCCTCTGGCACGCCGTCCTGCAGCCGATCTTCGATCGCAGTCGCGCCAAGGAGCTCCAGTTCGCTCTCGAGCTCATTCTGCAAAGTGTCGATCGCGTTCTTATCGCCGCGCGCCTTCGCTTCCACTTCCTGCAGATCAGCGCACGCGCGGCGGTAGCGCAAGTGGAACGCCTCCCAGCTCGAGAGACTCATCTTCTTGGAGCAGATCACGAGCGTCCGCAGCCCGTCTTGCGCAAACGTCTCGAGGTTCTTCAGCGTCGCCTCGCGCGTGCGCGCGTTCGACTCGGAGACTGCATCCGATGCCAGGCGCGGAAAGAGCATGCTGTCGGCTCCCTTCGTGAGCACGAGCACCTCGTCCTCGTCGTCCGCCGCCATCGCCATGAGCTCGCCGTCTGTCTTTCGGCGCTGGACGATCACGGACATGCGCTTGCGCGTCGAGTCGAACTCAAACACCTCGAGGATGTCGTACTGATCGACGGTCCCACTCGGCGTCTTGAGCGACACACTCCCAGGCTCGCGGTCGATGAACTCGTACCCAAAGTACTTGGCGCCGCACACGAGCGCCTGCTCATCCGGCGACGACGCTGAGTACTGGATCGGCAGCTCTTCCATCCCCTCCGGCACCGTGTCGATGCGCTCAATGAGCACGCCATGACAGAGCGCCAAGTGCGTGAAGAACTCTTTGATCTTCACGCTCTGCTCGCTCGTCTCGTCGCGCATGTCCGCCCACATGCGGCGGTCCTTGAAGTTCACGTTCGGCGCAGGGCACTGCGTGTACTCGTCGTCTTCGCCGCTCGCGTCGTCCGAGTCCTCCTCTTCGACGGTCTTGTTGCCCTGGAAGTCGTCGCGAAGGCGAGCTGCGAGACCAATCGCCGTGATGCCCTTGCCGTAGCTCTGGCCGTTGATGCTGCACTTGCGGAACTCCATCTTGTTGCACGTGAGCGTGCCCGTCTTGTCCGAGAAGATGTGCGAGATTTGCCCGAGCTGCTCGTTCAGCTGCATGTTGCGCGCAACCATCGGCGCGTCGTTCTCGGCGTCGTACATGTCCAGGTCGCGCTCCATGAAGTACGCCTGCAGCGCCTTCACGAGTGTGATCGAGACGTAGAGCGTGATCGGGACCATGGACGCGAGCGTCGTGAAGAAGTACACGAACGTGCCGATGACGCTCTTGTTGAACTCGTCCGAGTGCATCGCCGGCGGCAGCGACACGTGCTTCATCCAGACGTTGTCGCCGATCGCGCCGATGAGCGACATCACGAGCAGAATGAGCACGACGATGATCACTTGCTTATTCGTCATCTCGTCGATCGACGAGATCTTGATCGGGAACTCGTCGCCCGAGCTCATCATGATCTTTGAGTCCACACCCGTGTTCACCACGAGGCCGTAGACGTAGCTCGTGTTGCGCAGCTTGCTCCCGCGCAGCAGCATGTTCTTGAGCGTGAGCGCGATGCCGACGTCGCCGTTCGAGTCGCTGTCTTCGAGGTAGAGCGTGCCCGAGTACCGGTTGATATCGCCGTTTGGTAGCTCGCTCTCGACCCAGCCCTGTGTGATCTCGCCTGCCTCCTCCTCGTTCGCAAACATGTTGCGCGTCGCTTGCGGCGCCTCGCGCAGCTTCAGGTTCGTTTCGCCATCGAGGTTCTTCGTTTCGACGTAGCAGACGCCCGTGTTGCCACCGCTGCGCGAGCCTTCCGCTGGCACGACCGAGAGAATGAGCACGTCTGCCGGCAGCGTCTCGTGGTTCTTGATCTTGACAAAATCGCCCACGCGCACGTCTCGCCACTGCACTTCCTCGAACTCGCGCAGTTCGCGGTTGAACGTCTGCGCCTTGGTCGAGTTCGCCAAGTCGTCTGCAATGTGGCGCTTGTAGTCCTCAAAGCCGGCGAACACGGCGTCGATGATCGTCACGATCGCGAGTGGAATGAACTGCAGCGGCACGCCTTCAGTCGGCGAGATGTCGGGAATCATCTGGAAGATGCCGATGAGCAGGAAGTACAAGTTTGCGGTCTTCTGGAACGTCAGGTACAGGAACACGGGCACGAAGCTCCACCACGTGTACTGCGACGTCTTCACTTCGTTCGTGGCAAAGAGCAGCGAGTCATCCACAGCGGCGTCCGCTGCAGCGTCGTTCGGGTCGCGCTCGCCTTCGTTCGAGAGGATCTCGTCGACGCCGAGACTGCCACTACCGCCGTCGTTGATCTTGACGATCCGGTAGTTCGCACGATCAGCCGCTGCCGCCATGGTCGAGTCGACTGAGAACATGCTGCTCGTTCGGCCAAAGAGCCGCTGACTCAGCTTGGACGCCAGAGTTGGGATCCCTGCTGACGCATTGGCGTTCGCAGACGTGAACGACGACGCTCCAGCAGGCGCATTGTCGCTCTGCACGGACGGCGCAGCGCCTTGCTGCAGACTCGCCATCTGCGCCTCAAAGTCCGTCATCGGCCGCGTGCCGTCGTGTGTTGGCGACATCGTGTCGGCAAAGTCCGTCCGCGCATTCTCCTCTTCCTGCCGCGCGCGCAGTCGCGACCGCAGCGACGCAGCGTTCGCGCGGTCGATATACCGCGTCGTCGACCGCGTGTTCTGACGGAACCGCAGTGAGCGCGGCAGACTCGGCAAGTTCCGGTAGAACAGTCGCCAGCTCGAGCCGCCGCGTGCTGCTCCTGGTGCAGCTGTCTCTCGCGCTGCAGCGCCTTGTCCAGTCCCTCGCTCTTTGAGTTTGGCGCTCGCGGCACCGCCACCGCCGCCGCGCTCGCAGGCTTCAGCTTCTGTGCCATCGAGCAGGCGCTGGCGGTAGCTGAGTGGATCTGTGGATGTGAATGTGCGGAAGAGCTCGGAGTTGGGTCGCGACTTGCGCAGACTCTTCTCGCCGTCGTCTTGCTGCCGCCGGAGCACTTCGACGGTCTGGTTGCGGTGGAAGAAACGACTATTGCTGCCAGAGCTCGACGGTGCTGGCTGCATGGACCCTCGCGCATCCATGCCGATGTACGAGGACGCAGACGGCGAGTCCGTGGCAGTCGTCACAGTCGTGGTGTTACTGTCGACGTGGAGGAACGAGTCGTCATTGTCATTGACGCTGGAGTTGGTGTTGTGTGTCGCTCCTGTTATTGCTGCAGCTACTGGAGTGTTCGAGCGCTCCTCGTCCATGCTGCGGTAAAACTGCTGCGGATCGCGCGGACTGCACTCTCGCTCGTGTCTGTCGTCGCGCTCGTGGTCGCTGCTGCGGGCGCCAGTGCCAGTGCGCGCAGACGCGGTGCGCTTCTTCATCGCGCTCGCTCGCTGTTGTGCGCGCAACCTCGAGGTCGATTCGGTTCTGCTGCTGCTGCTGCCGCTGCGCGAGTGAGTGCGCGAGTAATCGCGCGTCTCGCGTCTCAAGGTCGTGGGTCGAGGTCAAGGCCGAGTCGAGCCTCGTGCTCTTGTCCAAAGTGCCGGTCCAGCAGCTGGTCAAGTTGGTGGGCGATTGCGCCGTGATTGCGTTGATTGCGATGCGTTGATGCTCTCTGTGTAACTTGATTGACGTATGTAATTTGTATGAAAATTTCGGACACGGAAACCTCCACTAATTTATCGTAGGAGTTTTCCTATTTAAAAATTTTCGTGGCGCACCTTCCCGAGCCATTTGCTGTTTGGAGGTGCGCGACCTTAAACAAAATTTGCT
>JAASFN010000516.1:0-18755 GCA_023333795.1 Globisporangium rhizosaccharum | reverse complement strand
TGTGAGAAGACAAGCGCGGCTATGCCGAGAAGACAGCAGGCAGTAGCAGTCGATTCAACTACACGAGCAAGAGCGACGACGTACTCGCTGGAAGAACGCGAGCGCCGTGTCGTGCTCTTTCTGGAGACTAAAGCAGTTCCCGGCGACGCACCACGCCTCGCTCGAGCGCTTGTCAAACTCAGTCACTTGCTGCGCCAGGTGCGACAGCTCGACCTCTTTCTTCAAGTGCCACAGTGTCGTCGAGTAGACATCGAGACCCGCCATGCGGTGCGGCTCTGCACGGTGCATCGCTTTGAAGACATCGTGCGCCTAGAGCGAGGAGAGCGCAACAGTGTGGGTCGAGTCAGCTATGTGAGCGCTAGTCATTACTCCGGACCATAGGACACAAGACACTGGCGCCAGACGTACCAAGTTGTAGTCGGCCATCTCAAAGTGCGCGCGTCCGATCTGCTGCTGCGCCCAGCCCGACGCGAGCTGCGTCGCTGGGAGCTGCTCGAGCATCGACAGCGCTTCGCGGCACATGTACATGCACTGCTTCTGGTAAATCGAACCGAATGTGCTCAGCAGTCGGAGCACTTGCTGCAAGCGTCAGTGCACACACAGTGTGAGTGCCCAAGTCTCGTTGTACTGATCGGCAGGATCGATGACCATCTCTACAAGCAGCCGCACCTGGTGTCCGTCGTGTCGTGTACGAGACGTTCGTCGTCGACTCGGGACAGTCGGAAGCGCAGGCTCTGGCGTGTCGTCGCTATGGAACAGCCGCGTCGCAAGTGGAGTCCCCGACGTCTCAGAAGCACTTGACTTGGCGTGTAGCTGCATACGCGGCACCCAGGACACCGTTCAACTTGCCAGTTAGATCCATGTGGTGTATCGTAGCAGCTCATCGACTGTATGCAGAACACACTGGACGCTGTCGTACCGGCGTCGCGTCCTCTGACATTGTTGATGAGAACGATAGTCGCGCAGTTCGCCGGAACGAGTCGTCGTTCTCTGTCAGCGGTCGACGGTACGTCTTGCGTGCGCGTGGGTTTGGCGTCGCGCTACCTGCCACGCCACTCACACGTGGCTTCTTCACGCCTTCGCTTGCGTGACTTGCACTTGGGGTCTTGAACGCCAGCGTTGTCGAAGACACCGAGTGGCTCGGTGGTCGTGCAGCCGATGACGATCGTGAGCGCGCGTCAGCAGCCGCAGTCGCAGTGCTCAGCTGCAGCACTGGACGCGGCTCAGGTGTCGCGAACGCATCGTCAAACGGCGCTTCGCTCGTCGTGTTGTTGCTGCTGCTCGCAGTGTAGGCGTCAGTGTCAGAGCCGTCGTCGCGCTCGTTAAAGTCGAGCGTCTTGTCACTGTCCTCGGACTGATCTGAAGAGCAACGAGCAGGTTCAGTCACAGGCACAAGCGAGCGTGCATGTGTGTGAGATCACTGAGACGGACTGTCTCACTCACACTCTCGAACTCTCGGACTCTCGGACTCTCGGACTCTCGGACTCGACTGAGTCGGTCAAGTGAAGGGTACGACGTACCGCTGGTCAAGTACGTCGACGCGCCAAAGAACTGCGCTGCGTCCATGTCGGCGCCGAGCTCACAGAGCTCTTCGTACGCTGTCCACAGTGTTTCATCGAGCGCCAAGCTGTGCATACATTCATTCATTCATTCACAACGAGACAGTAAAGGCGCGAGCAAACGTGAGGCTGGTGCATGAGCAAGTGCCAGCGCTAAGCAATGCGCACCTCTTGACAAAGCAGTCGATCGCTTGCTCGCGCCGGTTTGCGCGGCGGCAGATGCGACCAAGTAAGTAGAGCCCTGCTGCGCCATTCGGGATCCGCTCGCTCGCGTGCTCGTCGACAAAGTGGTGGTCGCCGTCGCCGCGCAGTGCGTTCTCGGCTTCGACGAGCTTGTTCTGTTGGAAGTAGCACACTGCGAGCAAGTAGCGGTTCTGCGGTCGCTGCGCGCCTTCGAGCACAGCGATCGCCTGACTTGTGCGACCGCAGAGGTGGAAGCACTCGGCGAGCAAGTACACGTTCTCGTCGCTCTTGCGCTGCACAACAGCGTCATACACACCCACACACACATGCATATGTCGTCAGTGAGCAACACGTCGTCATGAAGAGCTAGCAATACGACGAGCAATCCGCACATGCGCCACCAGTCGCTCTGCGAGGAAGAGTGCGTTGTCGTAGACGCAGAGCTCGAGGTAGTGCTGCACTTTCTCGACAAGCGCCGCCTCGAGTGCGTCGCTGCGCTTGCTCTTGCGTGCGCTCGCAGCAGTCATCGTGCGCAGAGTCGACTTCAGGCTTTTGCTCGTTCCTCCAGACGTCGTCCTGATTGCAGGGGTGCTTAAACCGATGACCGATTTAGTCGTCGTCCTGCTTGCTTAAACCGATGACCGATTTAATCAAATCTAAATCGTTGTTTGAAAGCCAAGCAAAATATTTGAGTTTAGGTAAACTTTCAAGCTATTTTTCTATTTTTTCACGTCAAAACAAAAGCCCAAAAAGTTCGACTTGTAAATGGTAAATGTATCGCGTCATTCGAATATCCGCGGGCTTTTCTTGTGGGAAAAATGAAATCTAGCTGGAAAAATGTCTGGATAATATCCGGTTTTCCTGACATTGTATCGAACATTGTACGAGACATTATACAATAACCATTTGTTATTTTCTAGACGACCGGGGTACAACAAGTTCATACAAAGCTTTCGTGAGAGCCTGCGAGTGCGCAAGCTAACCTGCAAGTGGTCGAGTTGGGCAGAGTGAGCGAGAGCCTGAGAGTGCACAAGCTAGATGCAAAGTGACCGCATACAAACGAAACGAGCAAGCTGGATTAGCGGCTTATGAAGAGAGAGAGACAACCTGTTCAGTCTGATCAGTGCGATGCATCGACGCCGCGTCACACTTGCTGACGTCGGTGCGGCGCTTGAAGTGAAGCGAAGCTCCGAGCCTGCGCTCACGATGTTGGTCATGGCTCGCTGGAAAGAGGTGAGTACGCCTCCTTGTATGACGCGTACGTTCTCGTTGGTGGTGGTCGACGGGTCTTTTGACCAGTTGAAGGCTGGGCATTTTCATGTCTCTGCACTCTCGAGCCAACCGGCCGATCTGACAGCCGCTCATCTTGTCCTTGGCGATGACGGTTGCCACACAGATTGACAGCGGTGCAGAGCGTCCACAGCGATAATAGTGTAAAACACGATTCTCCCTCCTTCTTTGAACATCGAGATCTGGATCAAGACGCGGGCCATACGAAGCCAATAGTGCACACGAGCGAGGCCGTTCGTGCGAGGGAAGAAGAGGGCTTCTAGCACGAGAATCATATGCACGGTTTGCTTGCACTCAGTGTCGGCTTCAGTGACCGCTTGCAGGAGCGAATCAACCAGGCGCTCGTTCTTCTCGTTGTCGATTGTGCGGTGAACTGATTGAGATTGGTAGCGACTTTCGGGATCTCTCACCCCTTGTCCAGCACTAGCACAATGGCACAGTGCTTGTACTGGAGGGACATCGGTTTGTATGCTCTTGTGCTCTTTTCGGCGCGCCGTCGTCGCCTACACCTGCTGCGCAGTTGTTGTAATATGTATCCAAAATTTTCTCGGTGGTTAACCATGCTCCACGTACGTACGAAGCCAATAACCTCAACGACACCGATTGTTTGTTGTGACTGTGTACGTGTTGATTTGCTTTTGGACGACACGAACGGCCCGTTGATTATAAGTCTACAAAAGCGAATGGAAATGATAACGAGATGGACAGGTTATTGATTGCGAGCGAACAGGTACTAAAGGCAAAAGAGGGCTTCTGCGTGCACAAAGGAACTTCAAAGTTGATGTGCTCTTTGATTTCCGGGTTCTCGAGCGACCAAATTTGACCAACGCAGTTTTGCTGAAACCCACAATTGTACTCGCCGGAGTAATGAAAAGAAGTTTCACGAGCTGGCTCATGACAGTGCATGATGAAATCCACACTGAACTCCGCTCCTTAATCACATGAATCTGTACACTGGCTCCCATTTACCGTCGTGAAACTATCTGACGTCAAGTATTGTTTTTATGGTGAACGAGCTACCGAAGACGATGTAGAAACTTCGAACCACCAATTGAGTGAAAGAACTACCGAACCCGATATTGATACTTCGAACCGCCAATTGGCACTTCAAACAGCTCTTAGGCACTTTTTCACTCTTGCCTATGAACATGGGTATGGAAAAGCAAGCACACAGGCAACACGCCTTTACGCTGCGCCTCCTCAGTCGCGTAAAACAGCTTCTCGTCGGCATCTATAGATTCATACATGTCGATCAACGGAGCGAGTTTCGGTGCGTGCCGGTTTCGCGACACTTACAAACACACGCGACCTTCTATGAGGAGTGGTTTGATTGATGGTGCTGCTGAACGAATAATGGAGGAGCGCGCGACATGCGGTACCTCAAGCACGGCCCAGCACTGCGCTGGACTCTTTCGTATATCATGCTCGTGTCGAGGATTCCAATTGGTGTGTGTGTTTTTGTGCACTTTCAAAAGCGTGACTGCAAGACGATGGACGCAATGAGAAAGAACAGTGGTTATGACATAATGCACGCGATGAGAAAGAGCAGTTGTTGCGATCGATCTACAAGTGGGTGGATCATTTGTCAAAGGAAATGTGCGAATCTCGCGCCGTAAGTGAGCGCCCAGCAGAACGACGTTGGTCTGATTGCGTCACTCGCGCACGACTCTTGCTGGCAACACTTTGCCGCCGCCGTGCGCGCTACAGAGACTTCGCGATTGTGCCAACTTGGTGCATCCTTGGTACGACCATTTCCTGTACGCTTTGGCGGTCTCGCCAGTGCCTATCTACCACAACAGAGCAGTTAGAGGTGAATCTTCATGCGCATACACACACACCGAACTCATTCGTGCTCGTACAACTTACGTGTTGATCTCGTGTTGCCACGTGTCGCGAGCGGCGTTCGGCTTGGCTCTCTCACTCCGTTCTTAAAATTTTACCCTTCCAAAATGATCAAATCTTTTGCGTATTTTACACCCACGCGTATTTTACTACCACTGTACTGTACTACTTTCATTTCGTTTGAGAATGCTGCATACTTATTCGAATGCGTATTTTACTACCACTTACACTGACTGCAATAAAAATAACAGTTACGGACGTTTCTGCGCGGGACGTTGAGGCGCTCTGCGCTGGCTCAGGTACGCTAGTGCATCGAGCACTTCTACCTTCTGCTTCGGGGTGTACGTCTCGTGTGTGAACTGGTCCAGCCTGGTTTGGCTGTTTAATTGATAACTAATATCTGAAAAGCCATAATCAGTCCCACTATCAAACAGTGGGACAGATTATGGCTTTTCAGATTATCATCATATTGAATGTTGGAGAAATAAATTTAAGGTCTTCAGTTTTACATAGTTAATTCAAGTCTTTTCTTGTTCATCTAATGAGGTATTTCTGATATTGAAGAAGCGATATAAATTGTGAGGTATTTGAGCCGATACATGTACAATACATGAGCATCAGGAACATCAGTGTCAGACCTCGTGTTGAAGCTCTCTTCAACGTCAGAGCTGCGTGTCTGGAGTGCTTTGCGGAGTGCTTTGTACCAGCACGCTGCCATTCTACAAGTGTCTGTGCCCTGCACACGTCACTCGTCATCTCTTCGCACTCGCGTTCACGCTCAAGCGCTTCGTCATGCTGTGGTCCAAAAAGTCGGTGAAAGGTCAAGTTGTGCTGATCACGGGCGGCGCGATGGGCATCGGACGGCTCATGGCACTCAAGTTTGCTCAGCTCGGCGCGATTGTCGTGATCTGGGACCTCCACGCGGACCTCGGCGCGCAAGTCATCGCGGAGATCGAACTCGCCCATGGCGCTGGCAACGCGCACTTTTACGCGGTCGACGTGACGGACAAGGACCGCGTGTACGCTGTCGGCGAGTCGGTCGTGACGAAGTTTGGCGCGGTCGACATTCTCATCAACAACGCTGGCATCGTCGGCGGCACGCCGATCCTCGAGAGCAGCGACCGCATGATCTGCAAGACCATGGACGTGAACGCGACGTCGCACTTTTGGACGATCAAGGTGTTCTTGCCCAAGATGATCGAGCGCAACCACGGCCACATTGTGTCGGTCGCAAGTGCCGCTGGGCTCTTTGGCTGCGGCGGCATGGTCGACTACGGCGCGAGCAAGTTTGCTGCTGTCGGGCTCATGGTGAGTCTCCGCCAAGAGCTCGAAGCCATGGGCAAACACGGCGTGCACCTCACGCTCGTGTGTCCGTCGTTCATCAAGACCGGTATGTTTGAAGGCGTGTCGCCGCCGCGGCTCACAAAGTGGCTCACACCCGAGTACGTCGCCGACAAGATCGTGCGCTCCGTGCGTCGGAACAAGTTCTGGCTCGTCATGCCGCGCGGCTGCTCGCATCTCTTGATGGTCATGGCGCTCGTCCCGGACGCTGTCTCGCAGTGGCTCGTGCGCTTCGCGCGCGTCGGCCACGCCATGAAAACGTTCAAGCAGACGCGTCCGCACGCAGCGGTCAAGGACGACAGCTCGGAGAGCACGCAACTGGGTCATGATTAAAGCATAGTTGCTTCGTGATTTTGGCACTCACGTCGGGCTATCTTTGCCCACGAAAAAACCAAATCTATATGTTGCACATTCCGACGTGAATGCGTCGCCAATGCAAGTTTCAAACACTCACGTCGGGGTATTTTTGCCCAAATGGCGGGATTTTCTCGGTACATTCCCACGCAAAATACTAACATGTATCAGGCTTGTGGGAAAGACACCTCAATTTCGTCACTAAATCGAAACATCTTTCCCGGATTCAATACAATAACGAAGTGAATAGCGGGAATCGTGTGAGAAAATTCCGCCATTTGCCGTTTTCCCCTAAATTTCGCAAAGCTAATTTTGACCCAGAACGAAAGCCAGCGTTTAAATAGGGAATTTGAGCCAAACGCGTGGCTATCGTTCTGGGTTGCGGTTCCGATACTGAAAGCAAGTGAAAAACTGTCCCTCGAGCGAGCACCGCACTTCGCCAGACGACGTCGATCGCGATCTGCCGCCCTCGCGCACGCACTTCGCTCTTTGCCACACGCCGTCGCCTCCTTCCGTCCGTCCGTCCTTCACAGCAGCTCGCAAGCGACAAGATGAACCGCCGCAGCAACACGAATACAAACACGCGCGCATCGGTCCGGAGCCAGCGCAAGATCCAGAACAACGCGCCGCCACCGTCGCGCAAGGAGAACGCTCCGCAGAACAGCGTGATTGGCGTGTCGAGTGTCCCGCTCTCGAGCCGCTTCTCGTCGCTCACAAAGGAGTTTGACGCGAAACCAAAGCTCCAGCAGAAGCAACAACAGCAGCAGCAACATCAGCCAAAGAAGCAGCAGCAGCAGGCGCAGCAGCAAGGCGTGCGTGTTGCGCTGCCAGGAAAGAAGAAGAAAGCAGCAGCGCCAGCGGTCGCACTGACAAAGAAGCAGAGAGCGAAGCAGCTCGAGCAGCAGCAAAAGCAGCAGCAGCAGCAGCAGCAGAAGCAACAGAAGCAGCAGCAAAAGCTCAACCAAGTGGCGCAAGCGAACCGCGAGAAGCGCCAGCAAGTCGTGGGCAAGCGCCGCAAGGGACTCGAGCCAGCCGCTGCGCCAAAGAAGACCGGCAAGCAGACCACGCAGCAGCAGCAGCAGCCGAAGAAGAAAGCGAACGCACAAGGGAAGACGCAGCAGGCAACGAGCGCTGGTGGTCGTGGCCGCGGTCGTGGTCAAGGCGGCGCTGCAGCAGGTCGTGGTGGTCGCGGTGGCGAGAAGAAAGAGGTCACGGGCGACGACCTGGACGTCGAGATGGACTCGTACTGGTTCGAAGGCGGCAAGGGACCGGACCCGCAGGCGGCGCAGCTCGACCGCCAGATGGAGCAGTACTGGGCCGCCAAGCCACAGGACGACACGTTTGCAGCAAAGGAAGGCAGCAGTGCTGCTGCGCCTGCAGCAACGGCTGCGGTCACTGACGCTGCGACTGAGAAAGAGATGTCGGACCTCTAGACACCTCTTCGATCCCCATCACTGCTCAAGTCGGTCGAGTGAGCTGTCGGATCAACGCGCACTACGTGACACAGCAAGCGCGTCGCTGTGAAGCTCAAAGCGTTGACGCAGTGGCCACAAGCGCGCATGGCGATCAATCGTCTGCTCGCGCGCAACGCTCGAACACGGCGACGGGACGTAACAAACACGTTTGCTTGGTTTCGTTTGTACACCTTTTGGTGAATGGCTCGCGACGACAGCTGCTGCCAGCCCCACCACCACCACCACCGCTACGGTCTTCCTGTTTGTGTATCGAGTCTGCTCTCGCTTCCTCGCTCAACAACGCACAAGCGACTTGCTGCGACGCGACGAGCGTTCAGTCGAAGAGCGCCTTGTCGTACGTCACGCTGTTGAGCTGCTTCTTCCACGTCGTCCACTCGACTGCAGTCATCATCGGAACGAGAAAGTCTGCTGTGTTGCGCGCGAGCAACCGGTACGACTATCGTCATACGATGCACACAGAGAGAGAGCAGAGCGGCGTGAGTGCACGCGCCAACGTAAGAGCAAGCGAGAGACATCGAATGCGACGACGTACGCTCGAGTTGAAGTGGTACGCGTCGTACGCGAGCGAGCTCTCTCGGCGGAACGCGTACGTGTCGAGGCGCGGTCCGAGCACGACTGGGATGTCGTCGCTTGACGTGCTGCAGTCCAGTGGACAGACACAATGGCGTCAGTCGTGCTGCTACTTTAGCAGTCCTTACAAGCAGACGCACACACACACGTGTACCTCTTGCAGAACTCTTCGAGCGCAGTGTTGAGTGGCGACATCGTAGCGTCACTCGCGAGCGGTGCAGAGCTCGCAGCAGTCGCTAAACACACGCGCTTGCCTTTCTTCCGCAGTGTATCGCAGATCGAGATGAGGTTCCGCCGGATCTCGACCGCACTCGCCTTTGGATCTCTGCTTGTTCAGTCGAGTAGAAACCAGTGCGCTCACAGTCGATCAGTCGTTCGCTTGAAGACAACTCATAGGCTCACACGCAGCTGAACGAGTCACAAGTACGCACCTCGTCTCCGTGGATCCGAGCATCACAATCACGATCTCAGCGTCACCCATGCTTCGCGACGAGAACACCTTATTGTAGTACTGTAGCCCACAGTCGCTTTCACGTGAGACAACTGGTGCGTATTGAAGCACATACGCTCGTTCTACTGCTACAGCGTACCTGCTTGGGCGAGTTGAGGAGCCAGTCTGCGGATGTCGAGCCTGGGACGCCAGCGTTGATGATCTCCCATTTGTGGCGCACCTGTTCCATCGAACGCACCAGCACAGCTGTGATGAGCACATCGTTGCGATGTATTACTAGACATGAGCAACACACGCATACACACCTTGTCGGTCTGCTTGACAAGTGGGGCGAGGTACTGCGCAAGTCCTGCAGGCGTGCCGATCGTGACGTAGTCGCCAATGCCAGCAGCAAAGTCGTCGCCGATGATCACGACTTTGTGGAAGTACTGTCCGACAGGCTTGATGCTCTGCGTGTACAGCAGACGCAGCAGCAGCGCGCAGAGCTTCCACCAGACCAGCGCGAGCTGCAGCCGGATCGCCGTGACGACTGCACTCATGTTGCTTGCTTCAGTGCAAGATCGATTGATTGTGTGTGTCAAGCCAAGTGCCTTTTGGCGAGGTATCCAGAACTTTCGAGCATTTTAGATCGTTCATTTGTATGTGAGATTCCAATACATTAATAAGTACAATGTGACTTGGATGGTGTATGCAGCTAAATGAACACGAGCGAGCGGTGCTGAGAGCGAGAAGAGCAGGCAACCAACCCACCTCATCGAGCTGGTGGGGATCGTGGTGCCGCAGGCCCATGATCCCCACCGGCCTCGCTCCGCTCCGCACCTCCGCCAAGTTTGCCATGAACATCCGATTAAGTATTACATTCTTCGACTATTGCCTTCCATTACCCCCTCGCCCTCATTTATGCGGAAAGATGGAGGGCGACGAGCGCCAGCGCAAGGTGAAGGAGGCCCTGCAGCGTCGTGTGTTCCCCTCTGCGCTGCAGCTGCAGGAGAATACCCACGGTTAGTTTGTGCCTTTGTTCGCTATGCCTGTGTATGTGTGGGTGCCTGAATGTGTAGGACCGAGTGCGAAGCCAGTGTGCGTTGATCGTGAATGCTCATGCACGCTGTCAGTGAAGTCGTATCGGTCATGACGCGTGCATGATGTGTATTACGAGACTGTGCTTATGTATGTCAAGTACCAGTGTGAAGGAGTGGGGTGTCGATGCTTCTCGACTGTGAGTGCAGAGTACGTGGAGTCTGCAGGCATGGACGTGGAATTGCTGTTCCCATACATATTGACTGCGAAAGGAGGTGTGTCACGAGACGTGATGGACTTAGTGCACGACGGCATGATGTCCCCAAGTGGACTCTCCTCAGTGCTCTCCAACCTTCAGAGCAAGAGACACAAGCGATTCTATCGTTTGCGGTCTTTGTGTGCTATCAATCGTGTCGAATACAAGAGTGTGACAACGATGTGCCCTCCGTCTATAGAGGAGTATGATCGAGAGCACCATGTGCCCGATCACCAATGCATGACTGATCTCTGGCTGACTTACACGATTCCACACAGTCTAGTGGCCGAGGCCCTAATGCGCTCACTGCGAGTGGAACAGGTCGTGCGCCTGGACCACTCGCAAAAGTTTTGCAGGCGCCTGAAGACACACGGCGCACACGGCGCAAAGGCGTCGTTAACGGACGCGCGAATGCTCCTTCTTCTACAGAACAAGATTGGTGAGATCGTCGGCCGCACACTGACACGCTCCGAAAACAACAACGAGACAGAGCGCCTGCTGCGGGACGTTGTCTTGCCGCGAGCGTTCGAGCGCAGCGTCGATGCTGATCCTTTGGTCGTTGTCACCGACAATGCAGGTGCGCTGTGGAAAATGGTAGGAAGTGTGTTTGGTAGTCTTGCGATAGTGCGGCAGGATCCGTTCCATGTGATTCAGCGTCGGACGGAACGTCTCAGTCGAGATCGGCATGCGCGTCTTGGACATCCACATCATACAAGTGCGTGCGGCTCGATGCACATGGTGTCGCGTGTTGTTCTCATGTCTAATCCTTTTCTTGCTTGGGATCTTTTGCAGCACAACCTCCGCTGTGGCGTGAAGTACGGGCGCGCACCGTCAATCGGCCCCGCAGACGTCGTCGACGTCTGTGTTGCAGCGATGACTGGACGCGGAGGTGTCAGCGATTCCGATCAAACAGATTTTGCCCTTTGCCGGCTCAAGGCGACCAAGACTACGCTCGCACACTCGCACGCACCTCTATCTGCCGCAGACTCGAGTCGCGTGGCGTCCGCGGGTGACTGCGAGAGCTGCAGGCGCAAGAAGCGTCGTTGAGGCACTGCATCAGCCAATCCGACATGCACAAAAGAATGAGAGCGAGCGAGTCAGGCACAATGCATGCATTCCTTCAATAGCACACACGCATGCTTGCTCTCGTCTCTCTTCTCCATCGATTGACCACTGAGAGCTCACGGTCGACCGCTTTCGTGCTGCTGGGTCGCGCTGTTGCGCTCGAAGCGCGCAGATACGTCGCCATCAAACCACTTCGCAGGACGACGAGTCAGATCTCGCAGAGTGTGCTCGAGCATGAGAGCGTCGCCGGCGTCGCACTGCAGCTTCGCCTCCACATCGACCTCACGCAGCATTTCGCGGTCGAGCTTCGCAGCGCGGGTGATCTGCTTGACGCCGACGTTGGACGTCGCTCCTCTGCGCGGCGATGCGCCGAGGATCTCCACGATTGCCTCTACAGCACAGCTCTATGGCCACGTTCATGCCATGTACACGCTCATGTAGCTGGAATAACACACGCACGTGACGAAGACAAGCACAATCGCGTGAGTGTGGGTGAGGACTATCAACGTCGCCGAGCATGTACTCGCGAAGACGTACCAAGGACGCAGGCATCTCGCGTGTTGGGTTTGTCGAGTGTGCTGCTCGCTGCTCGCTGCTGTTTGGCAGGTTGTGGATTGCGACACAAAAAAGTGGTCGAAAGTGGTCGCGGCTGGTCAAAACTGGTCGGCTGGTCGGTCATTTGTATGTGAGATTCCAATACATTAATAAGTACAATGTGACTTGGATGGTGTATGCAGCTAAATGAACACGAGCGAGCGGTGCTGAGAGCGAGAAGAGCAAGCAAAAGCAACCCAGAACTTTCGAGCATTTTAGATCGGTCATTTGTATGTGAGATTCCAATACATTAATAAGTACAGAGCGAGAAGAGCAACCAACCCACCTCATCAACGACCGATCAAGCCACGCAAGCGATGGGGATCAAAGGACGGCGACGCAGCGCGAATGCCCGCGCGTTCGAGACTGCTCCGAGTCTCTCGAGCAAGAAGCAGACATGCGCTGTTGTTGTGGAAGCCACCCCCCTCCCTGAATCGGCGCCTCGTGACAACCAGCATTCGCAGCAGCATTCGCAGCAGCATTCGCAGCAGCATTCGCAGCAACCGTCGTCAGCACCACTCGAGTCCTCTGCCTCCTCCTCCTCCTCCTCAACGTCGTCGTCACGTCCACACGTGGTCTCGCTCGTGCGCAAGAAGCGCCGAGGCGTCGGTCTCATCGCAGTCGTGCGCTACTCGGACGGCAGTCACTACGAAGGACAAACGAGTGAGGAGGAGGGCAAAGGCGAAGGCGAGACTGCGAAGCTACTGCGGCACGGCAAAGGCGTGTACGTGACGCACAACGGCCACGTATTTGACGGCGAGTGGGTCCACGGCGTGTTCCAAGGGTGGGTGATGCTGCTGCGCGCTACTGCTTGACATACACACACGTGCGCAAGCGCGCTGCAGCAGACTCACATTGTGTGCATGCGCCGTGTCACACACACACACACTCGCTTGGCATCGTCCTGCCAACTTGCCTGTCTGTGCTTGTGCTACTGCTGTTGACTCGTCTCGACCATCACTCCGACCCCCAGCTTTGGGTCCCAGACGTTTGCACGCACGGGCGATCGCCATGAAGGCATCTACCACAAGAACCAGCGCCACGGTCTCGGCACGTACGTGTGGGCGAATGGCGACAAGTACGTCGGCAACTGGCGGCACGGCAAGGTGTGTGTGTGTGCTTGCGTGCGTCCCAGTGTCTGTCGTCACGCGTGACGACACTTGTCGGCAACGTCGCCCGCAGTCGGATCGCTCACCTGCGCACACTCCTCCTGTCTTCGTGGCACTAGATGCACGGCATTGGGTACTTTCTGTGGGACCACGGCGACAGCTACGAAGGTGCAACACTACTACTGCGACTGCGCTATCGCGCTTGACGTCTCTCACTCTCTCTCGCTACACGACAGTAGCGAGTGGGAGACTGCGAGCTCGCGTGGTGACAAGAGTCGTAGTAACAAACTCTGTCGCACTCGCGTGTGCAGGTGAGTGGAAGCGCGGGATGATTCACGGCCGAGGCAAGAAGATCTTTGCAAACGGTGACTTGATCGACGGCGAGTGGCGGAAGAACCAAGTCACAGGCTGGGGCCGCAAAGTCTTTCTCTCTGGTGACGTCTACGAAGGCTCGTTTGCGCGCGGCGAGCGCTGCGGCTACGGCAAGTACACGTGGGTGAATGGCGACACGCACGAAGGGTCGTGGTCGAACGGCGTGATGCACGGCGACGGTGTGTTCACGTCTGCAAGTGGGAGTGCAGTGCAAGGACGCTGGCGCAATGGCGAGCTCCATGGTCTCGGTGTCGAGCAGTTTGCGTGCGGGAGCGTGTACTCGGGCAGCTTCCAGTGCGACGTGCGCAGCGGCTTTGGCGTCCTGACGCTCGCGACTGGCGACGTGTTTGAAGGCAACTGGGTCGCTGACGAGATCCAGGGCTTTGGCGTCTGGTCGTCGCACGATGGACGCAAGTACATTGGCGAGTGGGTCAACGGCGTCCCAAGCGGTCGCGGACTCTTCTCGCGCGCAGAGCCAGAGGATGGCGATGATGGCGATGGCGATGAGAACGACGACGAGGACAACGATAGACGCGAAGCTGACGATGCTGTCAGCGAGCATGCAGATGCAACGACTGCTGCACGGCATCGTGAGCGCCTCGAGCCAGGTGAGTTTGCAAACGGCGTGCTGCAGCCGTGCAGGTCGTTCCAGATCGACAGGCTCGACATCCCATCGCGCACATGAGCCAATAGAGCAGCGTTGCCTTGCACACACACTCGCACTTAAGTCAAGCACCACAGTCACGCACGACGACCAACAGCAGCCGCATGTCCAATAAACCGTGTGTCTAACTTCCGTTTATGAGGTGAGGAGTGGTGTCGGTCCTTGTTACACAACCAAGCACACACATGCGTTCATCCCCACAGACGGTCCCTATCTGGTGTGGATCTAGCGTCAAGACTGAGCGAGGCACATACACGCGCACGCACTCACGACTGGCAGACCTTTCGAAGACACAGCAGCCCCAAGACCCCGCTCCCTCGCGCTCGAGCGCACTCGCTGAGCAGCGAGCAAGCTGTAACTGAGTGAGCGAGGCACCGGCGATGCATCACTTCGTTGACGACGACGGCGACGTATCGCTGCGTTTAGCCGAGGCTCGGGAACGCCGACAGGTCGGTCACGTTCGGGACCGCCGCCGCACCACGGCCACCACGGCCCTGGCCACGGCCACCCTCGCGACCACCACGGCCACGGCCACCCTCACGGCCGCCACGGCCACCACGGCCACCGCGGTTCTCGAAGCGGTCGCCGCGGTTGTCACCACGGTCCTCGAAGCGAGGCGCGCGCTCGGTCTTCGGCGCCTGGAAACCAAGCTCCGTCACGAACGTCTTCTTGCGGCCCGACGTCTTCTTCGTGTACACCTTCTCGTACGCCGACTCGATGAAGTCCGGGGTCTTGCCGTCCTTCGTGAGCTGCACCGCGCCCGAAAAGTCCGCCGTCACCTGGCGCACCTCGACCTCGGCGAAGAGCTCGCCCGTGCGCGCCGACTTCTGCTTCGCGAGGTACTCATCGAGCGTGAACTGCACCTCCTCTTCCTCGACCTCCTCGACGACCGCAGCCTCTTCCGTCGCCGCAGCATCGTCGTCCGACGCGACCTTGGCGCCGTCCTGCACCGCGGCCTCAGCCGTCAGCTCCGACTTGTCGGCGTCGTTGCCCCAGTTGCGGGCACCACCGCCCTGCTTCGAGGTCTCCTTGCCACGGCCCGTGCCGCTGCGACGCTCGAACTGGCGGCGCTCGCTGCGCTCACCGCCACGGCCGGCACCACGGCCACCACGGCCAGCCGAAGCCGTGCGAGGAGCACGCTCCTGCTTCTTGTTGTCGCCGTCGACAACTGGCGCAGCCTTCTTGCCGCCCTTCTTGTTACCGGCCGCAGGCTTGTTGAGCGCCACTGGCGCCGAGGTCGGGGCAGTCTCCTGCTTCTTCACGACCTTCGGGACATCCTCGTCGTCCGAGTCCAAGTAGGCAAAGATGTTCTGGTTTCTGGCGGCCTTTACGATACAGAGAGCAACACATGTGATGCAATAGAGTCGTTAGTCAAGGCTGCAGGAAGCTAGAGCGAACTATAACGCAAAGTGCAGCACGCTGCGAGCAAGCAGTGAGGCGAACGAGCGAGACTAGCGAGACAAGCGAGTGGAGCAGTTGGTGGTAATGTGTACGACGATCGATGCACGATCTTTGGTTGACTCGTGTCTGTTTGATCACAGCGCTGCGGCATGTATCTCCAATCCATCTGCTCCATCTGGATCGAGTGGAGACGCGTCCCACATGGCGCGACGACGACGCAGAAGATCTCGACGACGAGGCAGCTGGTTGGTTGCCTTGTGACAGTCGGCGACTCGTCAAGATCGCGACGCCAGCGCTGACTGCGACGATTGCTGCATCGACGCCACTCACACTCGCTCGCCATGCTTGCTTGCTCGGCGCGTTCATCAAGCATTCATAAGACAGACCACGTACCATCGTCGTCAGAGGGAGAGGGTCGTCTTGGGGCTTTTGGTCGCTGCAGAGCTCAAAGGCCGAATGTGATCCCGGAAGCTCGACCGCCCCCTCGTTGTGAGGCGTCTCCAAAATGAGTGGAAGCGCTTGAAGTGTATACTATACAACTCTATACGTATACAAACTGAACAAAACTGTATAGCCGAATATCGAAATACTTATCTCGATTATTGTATGAGCGATAATATATAGCCGAATAACGTAGACAACCTAGATTTTATTTTTATCACAACAACTGCCCGCAGAGATTAGAATGATGCGATACAATTTCAATTTAAAAGTCGTTTTTCTGCTTTTTGTTCTGACATGAATAAAACTAGAGAAATAGCTTGAAACAATAGCTAGGGAAAAATACATTTTCACGTTGGCTTTCAAACACGTGTAGATTTATCTTCACGCGATAAAGGATTCTACATGCATCTCAAAATTTATCTATATTTGACTTTCGTATGAGGTTGATCAGAAACGGCTGTTTCTGAACAAATCGATACAAACACCAAGTCAAAGTGCAAAAACATCCTCGATTTCATCACTATGCGTTTGAAACCCTCGGTTCGGGCCACACAGTTTGCAAAGTCAAACACGATTCGACACTTGCTTTTCGCACTATAATAGGATTCGGCCAAGAATAGTTCAGACAAGTGTAAGCTGCGTTCGGGCGATCTCAGTCTTTCTGTCAAACTCTCACTTTTTGAGAGCGTGGACGGTTGCACCGCAAAGGCTCTGTAGCAAAGGCAAAACACGACAAAAAGGCTTTTGTATGAACTGCAATCACAGATTCCCACTCGAGTGGATTCGCACAATGTGGTCCACACAATACAATGCACTTCGAAAGAAACAAATTAAATAAACAAGGAGAATATATAAAACGTATTTTTCCCAGACCTCAAGCCAAGCCAATGAAGATTTGCTCAAGCCACTTTCAGTGCATAAGTCGAATATGATGGGCGTTCTGTTCTGACTCAAAATATCTTACCGATCAACTTTTTCATACGTGGAGCCATATTTGATTGATGGACCACGTGATGTAGCACACAGTGCAAATGTGACTCACACTCCCCAGCTATACCATGCAGCACATCAGGCAAATGCAATGGTGATCACTGTTCCTACAATACAAGTGTTAAGTGTCTATGACTATCATTTGAATTTATCCGTGTCAGCCGCAACGATCTTGCTCGACAGAGGGAGGCCTTCGCTGAAAAAGTGCCGGGAAGGTACGAAAAGGCAGAACGTTAACCACCAGTAGCTCCTCGGCCGCAGGAGAGAGCGAAGAAAACAGATCAGTGGAGAGCTCGAGATGATACCGTAGTGTCCATGTGCCGATAACTCAGAGTCTCAAAGTCCTTCTGTACGTGAAGTCACATCAGCATTCGTCGATTTTGTTCTTGAGAATCTACCATTTTGTGCAAAAGTTCTAACTGTAAAAAACGTCTATTGAGGTTAAGGTATATCAAACTGTGCAAAACGCTACGACTCCGTGATCTTACTCACAGACTTGCAAGCAGTGACGCCCATTAGCGCGTGATTCACGTGCACAGTGTCGTTCTAGTGGGCGGTAGCACCTTGAACGAAGTGCTGCGTGCTCGGTTCCGAAGCGGTGTGCACTGCTCCTCTTCTCAGCATGAAGGAGCTCACTGCTTTTGTATTGTAAGAGATGTATCGTTTGATAGTGTCAGCGTATATATTAATGCACTTAGTGATGCTGTAATAGCCAATGATACGAAGTTTGATGTGTCAAGAATCTCTTGTTGCACACTAGGCTTGATCCCCATTCTTGTTTCTTGCCTTGTTCGCTTTCACGATATTGTTCTTCGTCGGGTTGGCGCTGCAATAGCGACGGTGATTGTCTTGATCTTGCGCACGAGGTTTGCCGTGAAAGAGCATAATTCACACTGAACTGCTTGAACGAAGCTACCTCAGTTGCGCTGTCGTTCAACTCGATATCTATTACTGTCAAAGTGGTAAGGATGGTTGGTCTTGGAGAATTCGTGCACAAGATCCCCGTGGAAGACAATGATGTCGCCAGCTCCGTGCGTGATGACTGTCTTCATTGATGCGTCCGCTTCAGCAAAGCACTTTGGGTACGATCAGATGCGTGTTCGCGATCAGACCGATGAGGATCCCAACTTAGATGGAAAATGTAAACAACTACAGCTTCCCGAATCATCCAGATTTGTACGTTGGTGATGCATCAATGTTGTGTGCCGGAAGTAGTGGTATATTGTGTGATCATCGACGTCCGCGTGATCACCAGCGCCGACGCGAGCAGAGCTCAGACGAGTAAGTGCAACAGCAACAGTGGTGCCATTCGTCGCTAGAAAGCCCTCCTGGTTGCGCGTCGATACCTCGAATTGTGTATGATCAAAGAAAAGCGATCAAGCGACGCGCTTCTGTGATAGGAATTGGACCTTGTTGAGTGGCAGAGAGCTCGCGATTCATTCGCTAGTTCTCTTATACACTTGTGTGCAGAACTTGTAAAAGATAGCCGTTTTCATATAAACGAAGGCAAATACGTAAGACGTTTGTTTGGGCAACTGTTCGTTGCATTTTCATCTCCGTCGCAGCCATGAGAGCCAAAAAAATGTATCTGGTGCGATGAAATGCTTTAACAAATTATCGCGCAGCCGTAAGCGAGACTATCGAAGCTCGGTCGAGTCGCGTGCTTGTGGCGGTGGGCCGCACGAAGCATTACCAATTTCGCGTCTCGCCATGAATACTTGAGCGTTGCGTCGTGTGTCACCACGCGGTGCTAAACATTCGTTATAATTGCTGCTTCG
>JAASFN010000515.1:0-18766 GCA_023333795.1 Globisporangium rhizosaccharum | reverse complement strand
CGTGTCGCTTCGGCGCTGCTGCTAGTCGTGAAGCAAAATCGATTGTGGTTGGAGAGGCGCAAGCTAGCTCTGGTGCTAGAGCAAGATTAAACAAGCTCTGTGCGTTGCGACGCCACATCCAGAGCGAAACCGAGCGAGCGAGCGAAGAATTGCAGAAACGCATGTGCGCGCATGCCAACGATGGCTCTTTGTGTGGCATTGAGATGGCATGGGACAACATGCGATCCGAACGACCGAACAGACAAGTGCTAATTACGATGCGCAGCCGTCGCCGATCATGCGAGCATTGACGATACTTCGATCCATGCAGTCGATCAGCATTGACAGTGGTATTCGAACCAACAGAACTGACATACTGGTACCAAGTGCTTCAACCATCAAACGTCCAACACGACAGACCCCATACTTCAAACGCTACGCTCACGTGATTCACTACCAACGCATGCAAACGCTGCCTCACATGCAAACCGAGCGCCGATCGAGTCGAACAAAGACCGAGAGCGAGAGCGAGCGAGCCGACATCTCGACTTCACTCAGTAGTAACGATGGCCGTAGTAGCGGTGTCCGTAGTAGCTGCTGCCATAGTAGCTACCACCACCGTACGGTGGGTAGTACCCGCCGCCGTAGGGTGGGTAGTAGCCACCGCCGTACGGAGGATAGTAGCCACCGCCGTAGGGTGGATAGTAGCCGCCACCGTAGCCCCAGTGCTCTTTCGGGTCGCCCACCTGCTTCTCTCCGTTGGTGTCCGCACCCTGGTTCGCGCCTGCAGCTGCCGCCTGCTGCTGTTGTTGCTGCTGCGGTTGCTCATCCAAGCGGCGCAAGTGCGTCCCTGAGACGCCAGTGCACAGACAGACAGCCACCGACCGACATCGATTCGTCAGCAATGTGATCTCGCGAAGGCAGAAAGCACAACTCGTGACGACAGCAACAAGCAGTGGCTGGACACGAGCACAAGCAAGTACACACTTACCTTCGTCGAGTGCCATAGCGGGCTCGATTGCCGCCACCGCGGCGACAACAGCGCCAGCGAGCACTAGCGCACACGTCTTCATGGTTGACGGGTCCTCTTACTGCTTGTAGCACGCCCTCGCGCGCTTCTATGACCTTGTGCACTTGTGGCTGGTGTGTGTGAGCAGCCGACGCGATATTGCAAAATGGCTAGTTGAGCAGAGCTAGCGCCGCGCCTGAGGCAGGATACTACGACCAGACAAGCGGAGTCGCACATGCGCCAGTTGAGCTCTTCGTCCGACAATGTCAATGTCGAAACAACTGTCGTGTTCGGCTTGCTTGTGCGATTGGGACGAGTCTGGTTGATGTTTAAGCGACTTCGAGTGCCAGGCGCTCGACACGATCCGAGACCATCAATGTCTTTGAGACGGATGCGAGCGTTTTCACTACACCTAGTAGAGCAAGTACATTGCATCGTCATACACACACGTTGGTAGCAACTGCTGCACCGACTGCGCAGTTCGACACGCAGTTCGACACTCACACCAGCACTCGCGACTGTACCAGCAGTAGATCGACGATTCGCACTCAACCATTACTATCCATGTGTCGGCACTGCCATTGCATCCCCAGTGTCGGTGTCAATAACCACATCTTGCACGCTGATGCTGCGTCGACTTGCTTGTGTTCACCGCCAGTCAGTCAGTCCCAAGTCCACTCGCATGCACAGAGGCTCGATCACAGCGAATAAACAAACGATGATCAATCGCAATGACATCCACGTCGTCGTCGTCTCCTTCATTGACTCGATTTCACGCACAGGAGTCGCACAGCTCGGTCGCGACTCGACACAATCATGCACTCACTGACATAGATGCACTCACTCGCTCACTCACTGCTTCATGCACGCACGCATGCGCCATGTCCATCGCAACAGCGAGCGCACTGCTCGAATCGAGCAAAGCTACCACATGCGGCAGCGCGGCCAGTAGCGCGAGCCAGGGTAGCACATGCGACCGCCTCCGCCGTAGCGGCAGCGCGGCCAGTAGCGTGAGCCAGGGTAGCACCGACCGCTCCACTGCTCACCAGCGCCTCCAGGCGTTTCACCGCCGTCGCCACCGTCACCGCCGTCGCCACCGTCACCGCCGTCACCGCCGTTGTTGTCGTTGCCGTAGTCGTCGCCGTCAGCGAGTCCACGGAGCGCACGACCTGGTCGTTGCAAGTCACCAAGAGAGAGAGAAAGGCCAAACAGCAGACATCTATGTCAGAACGCGCAAGACATACACGTGTAGCCAATGTCCGAAGTGAAGCAAGAGCCTCGTGGCATCAGGAGCATCCACACATCGGCTCTTTCACATATCCACACATACACACATACACACGTACGTACCGCCAAAGTCGTCGCGAGCTGCTGCCTCCTTCCAGTACGCCTCGGCGCTCTCGACAGGGTTCGCTTGCTTCGCAGCAGCGTTCATCTCCATGTGCTTGGCGCACGGCTCATCTGCAGCAGCCACGGACGCGAGCGCCAGTGCGATCGTCGCAAACACGAATCCAGCGAGCTTCATTGTTGTCAAGCGTCGATCGTGTAGTGGTGCGGTTGGTCGTCTGTGTCGACTCGTGCGTCTTGTGTCAGTGTCGACTGCTGCTGCTGTTGCTGTTGCTGGTACCGCCGCAATCGGAAAGTGAGTGAGCTGCTCAAAGCGATCGTGTGTTCGCGAGCACTGCTCGGTCGTACAGCATCACGATCTTGCTACTGCTGCTACTGCACTTGGTGCTGATGCCATCGTTAGTTAGTGCTTACACACTCATGCGAGCCAACGAGTGCTCCTCTGACACTCCATGACGCGTCTATTCGTGGTGGCAGTTTGCTCCACTGCTAACTGCCGCACTCGCACAGACGTGCAGGTCTCGCTCCTACGAACCGCAGACTTTGCATCAAAGCACCAACTGGAGCAAGAAGAGAGAGAGCGCAACACTGATCAGTCATGGTCTCGGCATCGACAGTTGGCGCGACGACTGCAGTCTGTGCACTGTCCGACCAAGTCCGAAAGTATCGCGCACGTGTCGTGAGCAGTCACCAGCTCCTGCATGCAAGTGACGAGAGTGGAGCATCGCGCACAGGCTCGAACAACAGCAGCAGCAATGGCAATGGCAGTCAGCCACCGATCCCGACGCTGCTCCTCATGTGCTTGAGAGTGATCTCTGAGCGCTTTCGCTTGGACCCCAAGTCGCAGAGCGTGCCGCGGCAGTTCCTCCCAGACGTCATGGCGCGCCTCCCGCTCGACCTCGATGTCTGTCTCTCGGCGCCAAACGTGAGCGACGAGAACTACTGGAAGCGCTGCTGCATGAGCAAGCTCGCATGGCGCAACGTCCGGATCGAAGACCACGGACTCACGTGGAAGCAGCTCTTCCTTGAGAAGCACCTCCAGGACGTGCTCGAAGACTTTGACGCAAGCACAGACGACCCGGACCACCTCGTCGACATTGTCAAAGCGTGCCACGAGTTCATCTTCACGCTCGAGATCAGCCAGCTGCTGTCGCACCTCGACCTGAACGAGCTCTGCTCGCACCTGAAGCACCTCACGCGCTTGCAGCTCACGTACAGTGTCAAGCACATTGGCATGAAGTACGAGCGCATGCTCTTTGGCATGAAGATCTCGGACGCGACGAACCTCTCGCACATTGTCAAGAACACCAAGACGCTCACGACGCTCTCGCTCCCGAGCAACTTGCTCGACGACGACTTGCTCCGCATGATCATGACCGGCCTTGTCAAGAACAGCACGATCACGTCGCTCGATCTCTCGCACAACAAGCTCACGAACCACGGCGCGCGCTTGCTCTCGAAGCTCCTCGGTCCAGACAGCGTCCTCACAGCGCTGCGCGTGTGTGACAACCAGATCCACGCAGAGGGCGGACGGTACCTCAGTCGCGGACTCAAGTACAACACGAGCCTCGTTGAGCTCGACTTGCGTTTGAATCGCCTCACAGACGACGGCGGTCGCATGCTCTTGGAAGGACTCGTGGACCACTGCGCACTCGCAGTCTTGAACCTCAGCAGCAACATGCTCGGGTCCGACACGGCAGCGGCGCTTGCCGACATCCTCGCAGACCCACACAGCGCACTGCGGTCGATCGATCTGAGCAGCAACGTGCTGAAAGAAGCCGATGGCGACGTCCTCGCGCGCGGACTCCAGCGCAATGCGACTGTCGTTGCGCTCGACTTGCGGCAGAACGACATCCCAGTCGAAGCCGAGTGTCTCGTGACGATCGCGCAGAAGCTGCGCCGCAACGAAGTTGAGCTCAAGAGCGCAGTGCCGCAGCTGCAGTAGCAGTCGGTTGGTCAAGTACAGGACGAGCTGTGACTGCTGCAGCGATCGACAGCAGATGAAGAGACAGAGGGCACGAGAGCTACTGGAGTGCTTCACTAGACTGACTACATCTCTTGCCGCGTCGCAAGCAGCGCGTGGTTGATCGCAATGTACACCACTGCATCATCGCTAGCATTGCCACCGCAGTCGTCCTCTTGACTGGACGACGAGCTTGCTGGCTCGCACGACGCCAAGAAGACTTGCTTCTTGACCATCTTTGCGACGCGGCAGTGGCTCACAATGTCAACTGTGTGGAACGGCGCGTCGAATGCGCGCACGAGCACGAGCGCCGTCGCGTGTGACTGCGCTGGTGCGTCTTTGTAGATGAGCAGCTCGGACGAGAACTTGGAGCCAAATGCAACAAAGTACCCGCGCGTCCACAGATCGCAGAACACGCGCAGACGCGTTGCTTGCATCGGAGCTGGGCGGCATGAAAGGGTGTAAGCAGTGACAGTGCGCATGGCAGAGCGTCAGTCTCGATCATAGCAAGAGGAGCAGCGCAGAGGATCTGCTTGCGGACAAGCACTGGCTCACGTACACAACATCAGTCGGTGCCGCTTGGCAGGATCGATCGGTGCTGATGCTAGCGCACTAGGTCGATGCACTGCATCCAAGAGCGCTCGGCGGAACGTATGAGTGTCGAACTCGCTGTGGTGCAGTGTGAGGAAGCCGTGGTAGAGTCCGACGTAGATCTCTTCGAGTCGCAGCCGCAGCATCATGGTACTAGAAGCAGCGCTGCTTGAGTTTTGAGCTGCTTTGCTTGGTGCTGATGTACCAGTCGCTCCTGTGGCTTCATTCGCGTGCTCAGTGTTGCTGCTGTATGTGCTGTTCGTTGTTGCTGGCGATGAGAGCACAAGCACGTCTGCTTCGTGGTCGACTGCAGTGCCTACGAGCCGATACTCGTGTGTGAGTAAGTACACGTGCACAGGCTCGCGCACGACTGCAAACACACTCTCAGCCGTCTCGCCATCCCACGCGAGCTCTGCGACCGCAGCAGTCGCGCCACTTGAGCCCTTGAGCATCGTGGTGTATCGAGGCAGTGCGTTTTTGCGAGCGTGAAGAAACCGAGTATCATTGGATGTATAAAATAGGCATACCCCTACTATAGGTGACTTGAAGCAAAAATGATGACTCGACGATTCGTGTGGCAAGATGTGGCGCACACGCGCGTTCAAGTACGCAAATCTTTCTTTCCGCCCTTAAACCTGAGCTTTGTATCCAAACACAAGAAATGCACTTCACGACCATCTCACGTTAAAAATCTGTTGTCACACTCACCAGCATACATTTTTCAAGATAAACAATGCTCACGACGTTTTGATGTTGTCACACTTGCATTCGCACCACCACACTCAAGCAGCAGACGACGTCGTGAAGATGCCGCCGTCGGACGAAGAGCCCGTGCTCGTAGAGGCCGTTGCGCCCGGGTCGCCGACTGCACCGACGACTTCACCGACGACGCCGCTCGCCGCTGCTGCTGCAGTCGCAGACGCTGTCGCGCACGAGACGCCGGCGCCAGTTGTCGAGAAAGCTGTCGAGGTTGCTGCTTCGACTGCAGTTCACACCTCGGCAGGCTACCTCGCGCAGTACAATGCGTGGGTGAATGCACACACGGGCCTCGCGCGCAACCTCGAAACGATGCTCTACATTGCGCCGCAGCTCGTGCCGGTACGTCCTGCACTTGCTAGGGTCTGTAGACTTGTATGTTTGGTCGTCTTGGTCATCTCCTTCAGGTGCTCAATGCGACTGTGTACTGTCTACTGCTGCTACTGTCGATCTGCACGGATAGAAAACCGCAGTCGAACCAGAAGTCGCGACTCAGACCGGCTACTCGCTCGTCGGTCTGCTCCACTTGTACCATGACTACGTGCTGTACAAGTCGGCGGCCAAGCGCGCGGATGCGCCGCCACCGACTGCGATCGAGCAGTACGTCCATGCGTTGCTTAGTGGATGCTAGTGAGCTGGAACGCGTTGTCGCTGACATGACGTGCTTGCTGGTCGTCACTTGCAGACTCACGCGCATGGTGCGTGTGCCGCTGTCGCTCATCACGCACACGCAAGTGCTGTCCGAGGTGCTCGCGCGCAAGATCGGCGGCGAAGCCGGCAAGTGGCGCATGGTACGTCCTGTAGCCGCTCTTGTGCGCCTGTGCGTCTTCAGGACTGACGGACGGATGGACTGATTCGCTCTCTCTTGCTCTCTCGCTCTCTTGTCTGCTGCTGCTGCGAACGTCTGTAGATCGTGTGGCTCGAAGTCGTGAAGAGCGTGCTGCGACTGATTCTGTTGGCGCAGACGCGCAAGGCGGTGCTCATCAAGGGCGGAAAGGTACGCTCTTGTGCTCATGACTCTGTGTCAAGCGATCACACGCACAGCCTCACTCGACTCGATGTGACTGTGACTGGGGCGTTTACAGTACAAGGGCGTGGAGACGGCGCCGCAGCCATCGGCGTTTGCACGGTTCAAGAAGAACTCGGCTGAGAAGCGCGGCGCGCGTACGGGCAAGACGTTTGCTGCGAAGAAGTGTACGTCCTTGGCTCTCAGTGCGTCTTCTTTTGATCTTTATAGGATGCTGACGCACGCATGTGTGTGTGCGCTTGTTGGTAGCGGACGACGCGACGTCGGAAGACGCGGCAGCTGCTGCGCCAAAGACGCCGAACACGGTCACGTTCGAGGTGCGTCGAGTGATTGCGCCAGTGGCTTGAACGCCTTCTATGAGACTCGCCAATGCTTACGACACACTCTCTCTCTTGTGAGTGTAGGACCCAACGGCAGTCGTCAAATCCGTGCCGCGTGAAGACTTGCTCCTCGGTGGCGAAGTGCTGCACATCCTCCGCCCAGTGGCGTACGCACTGCTGCGCATGCGCCGGTCGGAAGCGTCGTGGACGCCTGTGGTCGTGTCGTTCTTGATGGAGATCTCTGGGTGCGTCCGCTTACTTGTCGTCGTGACTCGGCTGCCATGGTCGCCAACGCCATCGAGACGTCACTCACGCACTCACTTACGTCTTGCTTGTACGACTGCAGCTTGTACCTCTCGAACGCGGCGCTCAAGCCTGCTGCTGCTGGCAAAGACGCGACGCCTGCTGTGACGCCGAACAAGAAGGTGCAGGACGAGCTCGCGGCGAGAAAGGTACGCGTCAGATGCCACTAATAACCGAAGCGAGCGCAATGTGACTGACACGAGCGACGTCTGTGTGACTTTGCATGCGTAGATGGCGCTGCTGCTCTACTTCCTCCGCGACCCCGTGTACGCGTCGGTGACGCAGCCAGCGACTGGCAAAGTACGCACTTGCGCATGAGCTAAGCTACTGATCCTTGTCTCCACTGAGCGTACTGACTGGTTGATGGATGATCTTCCAGGTGTGCGACGTGCTCGACTACGTCCCAGTCGCAGGTCGCGCCGTGCGCTTTGCGTCGACTGCAGTGATGAACTACTACCACCAGTTCCACTTCTACACGTCTGCGTCGTAGACGACGACAGCATCACGGCGAAGGAAGAGCGCTCTCCCCCTCTCACTCGCCAGTTCCGTCCGTCTGTCTGTCACTGCGACGATCTATTCGTCACATCGACGACCATGTTGCGCTGCACCACACTCCGTCAGTCGACTGACTTGATCGTGAGCTCAAGCGAATCCATCATCCAGTCTGTTGTTTGCATCCGACAGTGTCTCAATTGGTCTCAATCTGTTGATCCGACACTCTCTCTCTCTCTCTCTCTCGTCAGTCTGTGACCTGCGCGTAGAACAGAATGTACACACTTGCGAGCGTCTCGTCACGAAAGCGCGCGTCGTCGAGCACTGTTACGACATCGTCGTCGAGTCGGAGCCAGGTTGAGGTTCTCGTTGTCGTCTCATTCTGCCGCACGTACGCAACGTAGTGACCCGAGTCGATCGATGCACCGACGTGTGCGCAGACGCCGACGAGTTCGTACCGCACGCGCTGCGCGTCGTTGCGCACAAACATGTTGTCGGTGAGGTCGAGCAGCTCGTCGCTGGTCGCGCCATGGCGACTGCCAATCGGAAACGTCACGGCTGTGCGGATCTTCTCGAGCGACTGGCCCCACGCCGACTGCTTGAAGCGCTGGAGCTGCACCACGAGCACTGGTGGCGCGCGCTGGAACAGCACTTGCGTCACGCGGCTCGTCTTCATGTGGCAGTGGCCTTCGCAGAACACGCGGTTGTCGTCAACGAGGTGCTCGGCGTGGCGATGCGCTGCGAGACAGCTCGCGAGTGACTGGGAGCTCGCACTTGCGTTCACGCTCAGCGACAGCACCCTGGTCACAGTCATAGAGTCATGTGAGCTGTAGTGTCTTACAGGTCCGTACTAGCCATAGTCAGACAGACAGATACGCACCGCAGCTCTTGGTGGAGACACGTGAGGTTCGCGCAGCTGCAGCACTGCGAGCCGCGCACGATCTGCCCGACAAACAAGTCTGTCACGACCGAGTCGCTCTGTTTGAGAAAGCGCTGCCACCGGAGGTCTCCAAGACCCGCTGCGTTGATCATCATCATCATCAGCAGCAGCAAAACATACAAACAAGCAAGCAAGGCGAGTTGTTAGTTCGTCAGTCACAAGCGTTCGTCCAGTGTGCTGGCTGTCACAAAGAGCCAACTGGTGAGTTGCAAATGTGCCAACGACGTACAGACTACATCAGTGTACGTGCGCGGCTCGAGCGGATGGCACTTGGCGAGCTCGCGTGCGTAGAACGCTTCGCCTTCGCGAAAGTACGCGACCTCGTGCGCATCAAGAGCTGCTGCACTCGAGCGCACCGGTCGCAGCAGTTCGTGCAGCAGCTCGAGCAGGAACGACAGGAACTCCTAAGATAGGCACACATACAAAATAGTAGAGACAGTGAGTGATGGTAGCCTACGCGAATCAACCGTCACAATGAGACTGCAACTGTACCTCGGCGTCTTGCTGCTCTTGCGCTGCGCCCTTCTTTGCGAGCAAGTCTGTACAGGCGCGCGTCGCGTCCAAGAACGCACGGACGTGTGAGCTCAGCGTCTCGCGGTCTGGAACTGGGCGATGCACAGTCGCTGCCGTTGACGTCCTGCTGCTAGTGCGATGGCTCTCGCTGTCGCAGCGTCTTCGCTTTCGAACTGCTCGCTCGTACGTATCATGTTGCTCCGATGCATCGGATTCCTCTGGTGTGCTGTACGCGTCGCTATCGTTCTCGTCCTCGTCGTTCTCGTTGTCGTGGTCGTTGCTATCTGGCGAGTCAACTGGTGCGAGCAACTGCAGCAGCGACAGAAGCGTCGTCGCTGCATGCAATCGCAGCTGCTGCGTTGCATCACGCTCTTGTTGTGTGTGTTGCAACGTGTCGATCGCCTGTGCGATGCTCGCTTGGAATGCTGGGAGCACAGCGAGGCACTGCAGCGTCGCGTTCACAAAACACGTGTTGCCCGTGTTGACGAGTCCGACTGCGCCGCCGACTGTTGCAATTGTATGGCTATCATGTGCTTGTGCAGCAGCAGTACTGACGTCGCCGTTCGAAGCAAAGTGCATTGCTCCAACGTCTCGGTCGTCCGTGAGCTGCGGAGATGCTGCGCGGTTGCCAATGCGCAGGCGGCGCAGTGGACTGTTGAGCCAGAGCGCCATGACGCGCAGCAGCAAGCGCTTGAGTGTGCGCGCGACTGGGAGAGGCAGCAACCACCACCACTGTCGCCACAGCGAGCTTCGTGCGGCTGTCGTTGTCGTCGCAGCCCCAGCGGGCTTGCTCCACAGCGCCATGCTTGGGTCAAGTTCCTCAATCAACGTCACGCATGTGTCACTCAATTTGTCCGTGGACAAAAGTACAAAAGAGTGGATAATGTCTTGTTCCGCAGCTCAGAAAAGAGGCTCATTTTGACTGTGTTTTTGTATGCTAACGCAATCGATTGCTGAGTCATGGCCACCACAAAACGATGATGCTTGTCATGCGCAGCAACATGGCAGCGCTCCGAGCGCGCGTGCCGCTGTCTGCAAGCGCGCTTCAAGTCCGCTCAGCAGCAGTTGCGTCGTCGCTTGGCGATGCTCGCTCGACTGACGCACTCGCCATGAGCGCTCATCGATGCTTTAGCGCGCAGTCGTCTGCAAGGTATGCGCAATTGTTGCAGCTGATGCGAGATATGACACAGACGCAGCTCACACACTATGGTTGCTTGTCTTGCACTGTACGCAGCACTGTCAGCAACAAGCGCATGCACGAGACGCCGATTGTCGTGAACTGCGGCGCGCGCTGGATGAACTGGCTCGGCAAAGCGAGTGCGACGCAGATGTACTGTGCACTGCTCTTTAGCGCGAACATGGTTGCACGCGCCGACCCTGCTGCCGACATCTACGAGGTGCGACCGGGCATCTCGTTCATGTGTCCACCTACACTGCGCAGTGTTTGCAACTGACAGCGTGTGTGCATTGCTAGGTGCTTGCGACTGGCGGCGCGATTTCGAGTGCGTCTGCGTGCGTATTCTTTGGCGCGAAGCTCCTGTGCGACCGCGTCGTGACCGACATCGTCTCGTTCCGCCACATTGGCGACAAAGGTGCAGCGCTACTCACGTGCATCCGTTTGCCTGAGTGGGGTGTGCTGCTCGATGGAGCGCTAGTCGAACTGACTTGTGTCGTGTGCTGCTGTCCTGCTATTGCTGCTGTGGTAGACGAGTTTGTGCGCATCTCGGTGCTTGGCGCTGTGCGCAAACAGAGCTTCACAGTCGAGCCCTCTGGTACGTTTGAGTGCATGTGTGTGTCGTTGCGCTTGTGTTGTTACGCGTCAGAGCTTGCTCACGCCTCTCGCTTGCGTTATGGCGTCACGCTGTAGACATCAAGTTGCTCGAGCACGACGGAAAAGACGCGTACAAGTTCCAAGTCGGCGAGCGCGAGCTGTCGCTCGACACTGCGTCTGGCAGTGCGCGTGGCGGTGGCTGTTTGAATCGCCGCGCACTCGAGATTCTGCTCCAAGGCAAGCCGCTCGTCACGCGGCGAGGCAAGCAGAGCAAGAAAGCACAACGTCATTGAGCGAGTGTGCACACGTACGCGTACGTAGTTGCAGCGAGAGCTGAGCGATCAATACTATTGATTCAATAGAACAGCGTTGCAAGCTGCAAGAGCTTGTGCAAGGCTTGCAGTGCCTTCCGATCCGATCTTGTCGAGAGACTTGCAAGTGAGAGAGTGAAGGTGTGCACTGCTTTTGCGCTCTGACTTCTTGTCAAGTCAGTTTCACACCACACACAGTGAAGCAAGTTTGTGTGGCGCGCCAAACCTCGTGGAGCTCGAGAGCGCCAAGCCTGTGTGGATAGCCATGTGGTGATTGCCTCGTACTCGCGCTCTGTGGATGCAGCTGGTGGCAATACTACACGAAGACAGCGAGCGTCAAATATTGGTGCAACGCGTTACTCGCTCGATCTCGTCGATCATCATCTTGTCAGCAATGGTCGAACGATTTTTCAAAAGGTCGGCTGCGATATGCTGTGCATATGCGCCGTTCATGGTCAAGCGACACTGTTCTCGAGTCGAGCACCACCAGGAATGCCAAGCGTCTCTCTTGTTGTGCTTCGAGCAGCGAGGCATAACCATCTAGATGCAGAAAAATATATGGAGTTGAATGGAGATCAGCGCCAAGCGTAGCGCACTAGCAAGAGCAGAGCAACAGAGCACCACCAGTCGATGAGAGCAGTCGAGGAGCTCTGGAGCAGAGTTCGTGCAGGACTTGTAACATGTTGAGGCTTGATTCTCTTGGCAAACTTTTTGGCTTAGACTCATCCACATAAAAAGCAAGTCAAACCTAGTCGATACAAAAAGCAAGTCAAAACGAGATCTGGATATCTATTTTTGCGACTCGTCGTCGCGTCGTCGCGTCGTCGCACGTATACAAACGCCAAGATAAACACATAGGGCTGTCTCTCCTCGATCGCAAAAATTTGGCATACAAATTTCGAGTGCTTTCGCCACTTGACGCTTTTTTCAGCGAACATTTTTGTTTGTGGCTTCATTGTTCTTGGGCTCCATTTTCGTTGGCAACACACACTTGAATTCACCACACGCAAAGCAAAGCAAAAGCACACTTGCCTCGAAGCGAGCAAGGACTTGCGCGCTCGTGCACCACCGCAACAACTCGCAACAACAATGCTGCTCATTGAGAAGCGCTCGACGATGCCGCGCATGCGCATGCTCACGCCTGCTGCATTCTACACACCACCGACAGCAACACCACCAACAGCTAGCGCCATGGCAGCACCCACATGCAAGACACCGCCGGCAACGACAACACCATCGACACGCAAGCGCAAGGTCATCGCAGACACAACAGCAGACAAGCGCGCGCGCCGGACATTCTCCGAGCTCGAGTACGAAGAGATGCTGCAAGAAGCTGCACTCCTGCGCGAAGAGCTCGAGCTCCTTGTCATGGTCGCAGCAGATCTGTGCGACGACTTGGCGTGCGACGCGTCGACTGCGCGCGGCTTCTCGCGGCTCTTGGCGCGCCACGAAGAGCTCTTGGCGTCTGCGCAGGACGTCACGGAGCGTCAAGTGCGCGAAATGGCGCAGCAAATGGCCGCGATGATGCAGTACCTCTGCCGCGCACACTACGCGCACTTTGCACTCGTCGACATGCAGGAGCAGCTCAAGGACTGCCGCAACCGCTTCATGCGCTTTGCGTGTCAGTACGCGACGATGGTCGGACTGCAGTAGCACAAACGCCTCCCAGACCGATAGATAGATAGACATTAGATCACTCGACACAGCTCGCGGCATCGTCGTCGCCAGCCACCACCACCTTCTTATACGTTAGTCCGTACCATAGCAAGTCACACAAATGTACAGTACACACAGTATCAAGCCACAACTTGTACCAGTCGCTCGCTTGCAAAGCAGTTGTCCATTGGGTCCATTAGCTAACTGCCTGAGCTCTCTAGTGTCATGTGTATCACTTGCAGTGGCAGCATCTTCATTGCCTCATTTGCTCTCTACGCTCTCAAGGCATACGCCTACTGCTGCTGCTGCTTCTGCTCAGCGACGTACTGCGCATGCACGCGCTCGAGCACGTCGCGGCAGGGCACAACTGCGCGGAGCTTGATGCACATGAGGAACGCGCCTGCGAGCTTGCGGTGGAGCGAGTACGCCTCTTGTGGCGGCGGCGTGAGGCGGCCGTGCATGAACGTCTCGGTATGTTGCGCCAAGCGCTTCGTGAGCTCGCTCTTGTGAAAGTCAAACGCGTCGCTATTGCGGAACGGCTCGCCGACGACCATACCCGCTGCCATGTGCGCACGGAGCATCGCGGGCGACTCGTCGCCCGTGAGGAACTTCATCTTGACTGAGTACTCGTGCATCGTCGCTTCGTCGCAGTTCGCCGCGGCCCAGACGATGTTAAAGTACTGGTCCACGAACGCCTTGTCGTACGCCCGCGCAGCGCCAAAGTCAATGAGACCGATCGTATCCGACGCGGCGTTGTACATGAAGTTGCTCCAGTTCGGGTCCGTCTGCATGAAGCGCCAGTCAAAGAGCTCGCGGATCGTGAGCTCGAGGATCCGACGCGCGAGGCTGTTGCGCACGTCCTGTGACAGATGCGTCGCTTTGTCGATCGCAACGCCCGAGATCAGCTCCGTCGTGAGCACGCGCGCAGTGCTAAACTCGCGGTGCACGCGCGGCACGACGTACGCACTCGCCATGCCGCTGTCACGGATGAGCTGGCGAAAGCGCTCTTGGTTGTCGGCTTCCGCGACGTAGTCGCACTCGGCTGTGAGCTCTTCTTGTCCAACGCGAATGATCTCGTCAATGTACAGACCGCGCGGAAGGATGTTCGTGTACGTCACGAGGCGCTTGAGGTTCAGCAAGTCGCTCTCAATGCTATCGGCGACGCCCGGGTACTGGATCTTGATCGCCACGCGCTCGCCACTGAGCAGCGTCGCGCGGTGCACTTGTCCAATCGACGCAGCAGCGATCGGCGCATCGTCAAACTCGCGAAAGTGCTCGCGCCAGTTGTCGCCGAGCTCAGCTGCGAGCTGCTCGTGGAGCTGCACTTTCGGCATCACGTGCGCACTAGTGGACAGTGGGTACACAAGTAGAGTGTAGGGTATTTAGTATGTACATTGTGACCAGTCATGCGAACACACTTTTGACAACAACAGCAGTACGTACTTTTGACGCACACGGTCGAGCGCAGCTGCGAGCTTCGGTGGGATGAGGTTCTCGTCCTGGATGCTCAGCATCTGTCCGAGCTTCAGCGCTGCGCCGCGCATGGTGCAGAGCGTCTCTGCGAGCTTTTCGACGTTTGCGTCCGAGATCAGAGCGCTGTACGTCCCGCTCTTGCCGCCGCTCCGGACGATCTCTGCTGCAGTGCCGACTGCGAGCTTCGCTGCCAAGCCGCCAAAGCCGAGGATACGCGACAGTGGCGACGACGGCACGTGCTTCTCTGTCCACGCGTGGCTGCTCGATGCATTCGCAGGCGTTTGCATTGCATCAGCGAACGGGTGCTCGTGCTCGTCCTGCTTGAGCACGTCCTGGACAGTCTGGAAGTCGCGCGTAGCGTCTTCGAGTGGCGGTTGCGGCGCTGCTGACGTTGGCGTTGGTGATGCTGGCTCAAATGCAGTCACTGGCGGCAGGTTTGCTTGGACGTCTGCTGCAGATGACTGCGCAGCAGCTCTTGCCTCACGCATAACGACACTTTCCTGTGGCTGCACTGGTGCTGCTGCTGGAGTCACTGGCGCTGCAGGAGCATGCGCTTCTTTTGGCTGCGCCTGTTGTGCCTGTTGTTGTTGTTGCTGCTCTGTGTGCACGTGCATGCTGTCGACGGATCCAAAGAGGTGCGGTCCAAGACGTGCGAGCTCTGCTGCGTGCTTGGCGAGACGGCTCGCGGTCTCGGACACCTCGGGACCCTGCGTCTTGGAGATCTGCTCGGCCACTTTGCCTGCGCCATGGAGCACGCGCAAGACGTCGCGCGACCACATGCTCATGTCTTTGCTGATGCTGTTGCTACCTAGAGAGACTGGTGCTGCTCGAACGGAGCGGATCGGACGATGATGGTGATGATGGATGTGGTCGTTGTGCGGCGACAAGCGACGGCAGCGCTCGCTGGTGTTCGTTGTCAATTTGCCCTTGTTTTTGTCACTATCTGCTATAAATGCATTCAAGACTGCTGAATACATTTCTCATGTCTAATTCAGTCGACAGCATTGTTGTAAATTGAAAGTTGATAGTGACATAAACGAGGTAGATGCAGCTCCCCCTTTGCAACTCAAGCGCAGTGTCAAGATCGCGAACAAGCAAGCGAACATGTCGGGTATGCACGCTCTCTCTGTGTCTGTGTACATGTGTGCATTGCTCGCTGTCTCTGTGCTGCTTGTGAGTCGCTCACGTACGTATGCTGCCACTACCACCACCTGCAGACCAAGTGAGAGCGTCGCACCTGCTCATCAAGCACAGCGGATCTCGCCGTCCAGGTCCGTCCACACACTTGCCTGTCAGATCGATCATCACGCTCGTATGCAGTTGCACTCACTGGTGCATGCTCTCTCTGTCTATCTCTCTATCTGTCAATCTATGTGTGTATGCTTTTGTAACAGCGTCGCGCCTGTCGGACAACATCACGCGCTCCAAGCAGGAGGCGATCGATGAGCTCCTCGGTGTGTCTTGCCTCATAACGAACACTCATCTCGTAACGCGCACAAGCACTTGCAAGCGCTCACATCATCTACCTGTGTTCGTGTATCGACAGAGCTCCGCAACTTGATCGTGACGGGCGCGGCGACGTTCCAGGAGCTCGCGATCCAGAACAGCGACTGCAACAGGTGCGTTGTTTGCATGAACGGACGGCACGCCAGTCGTCTGACGCAAAGTCTCACGATGCAACTCTCTCTCTCTGTTGTCACGACCAGCGGTACGCGCGGCGGTGACCTCGGTCCATTCAGCCGTGGCATGATGCAAAAGCCATTTGAAGACGCTGCGTATGTCCTGCTCTCTCTCGTTCTCTGCGAGTCCAATGCATCTACCAGAGCTGACGTATCACATCTTCACTCTGTCGTCTCTCTTTCTCTCTCTCTTAGCTTTGGCTTGCGCGTCGGCGAGCTCAGCGGCGTCGTCGACACGGACAGCGGCGTCCACATCATCCTCCGCACGGCGTAAGCCAGTCTATTCGTCTCTTCCATCCAGCCATCTCTCAACAGCTGCCGTCAGTCGCGTCTCAACTGCCACAGCGTCAGTCGCGTGTCCTAGTAACTCGCATTCACAGACTGACCCACGTCATGCCGTTCCGAAGAGCTTTGATAATGATAACCAGTGCACACGCTCGCTCACACACTGCGTCGTCATTGCGAATGCCACATCCACTGCTCTCTCACTCTCTCTTGCCTGCGCTCATAGTCTCATTGTCGCCTCCGTGTCCTACGCTCTTCTTCTCCGTTGCTATCGCACTCACACGGCGTTGCTGTTGCGCCGAAAGCCAAACGACTTGAGCGACAGGCGCCGCGAGAGCCGTCGCCGCGGCGACGCCAGCGACCCAGCCGTCGCAGTCGATGCGTTCGACGTCATGCTGTCGCGCATGTCGCCACCGCTATCGCCGCCGCTTGACCGCCCAGCGCTGCGCTTGTACACGCACGTGCCGTCGTCGACGCGGATGCCCCAGTCGAGGAACTCGGCGCCCGTCGCTGCGGCGAGGAACCAGTTGAGCTTCTCGACGCGAGCGCTGATCGTTGTGTCCGAGAAGTTCCCAAAGATCTTCTTGCTCGGGAGCCGCGGGATCTCGTGGCGATAGTCGTGACCGCTCTCGCTGTCGCGCAGCTGCAGCGTCGCTGCGAGCTGGAGAAAGACGCTGTAGCGGTGCCACGCGTACAGCGTCCCGCGCGACGTCGTCTCGATCTCGAGTTTGTACTCGACAAAGCGCCGGTTGTCCTCGGTGTAGCTGATGCGGCTGTCAACGACCTGTGCACGCGTGAAGTAGACGTCGCCCGTGTCGAGGCTGCTTGTCAGTGCCGCTGCAGCAGCCGCCGCTGTCGGAGCGTACGGCAGTGGCGCGCCGCTGCGGTGACTCGATGCGCTGCCAGTGGTCGCAGTGCGCGGTCGCGGCGGCGGAGCATCGTAGAGCCGCACGCCTTGCTGCTGTTGCTGGTGATGGTGGTGATACATGCGGTGGTGGTGGTGTGGTCGCTGCTGCTGCGACTGCGACTGTGGCTGTGGAGCGAGCGCAGTGCGCGGTGTGGAAGCAGGTGAAGGCGCTTGCATCTTGGCAAGTGAGCGCGCAGTGTGCGCACTTTCGTTCGCTCGAGCAGTCAATCGCTGCTGCTACGCGAGTGCCACATCGCAATGCCAGTCAAAGCCGGTCGCGCAGCGACATGGCCGGTTGTTACTGCCTGTTGCATCCGACGCGCGTCGTGGCGTCGCGTGCTGCGTCGATACAGACAGCTCGGAGCTCGAAGCTGGTCCGCCCCGAGCGTGTTGCGCGTTGTGTGTCCGTCGAGCAGACACTCTGTCGTGCGGTCGTGCGCGCATCACCGCGTTGATCGCCAGTCGCTTGACAATCATCGTCACCAATGGCGAGGAGTCAGTGAGCTAGTCAGTCCAGAACAGTTGCACATCAGACAAAAAACGGTATTGGATTGAAATCGACAGCGTAGCGCCAGCGCGAAGTGAGCACCGACTACTCGGTGCAGGCAATTGCTCCGTAGTCTTGTGTGCCGGATCGATCCTCAGTCACTCGCGCGAGTACGTCAATGACGTTTGGAACCTCGCAGCTCAATTTGCGGGGCCGGACACTCTGCGACGTTGTCGCTGACGTTGCTGTGACTGCTGCTTGTGCGCTGCCGACTGTCGTGGCTGGCGGACGGCTCTGCCCTGCATCAGGTCGAAGAACCGCTTTGATTGATTGCTACTCTGCTGCGCGATCCTCTTCATCTCGAGGGTATTTCGCTCGATCGCGTCGAGTCGAGCGCAGAGCGCCTTGAGCTTGCCATCCATCTCGGCTCGTGCCTCTTGCTCCGCGATCTTTTCTGCTTTGTCGAAGTGCGCCCCTGCTTCGTTAGTGAACGCGCTCGCGCGCTCGGCGAGAATACTCGCTTCTCCGACAACTGCGCATGCTTGGTCGACGAGCGCTACAGCTTGCATGCTGAGCGCGCTTGCTTGGCCGGTGAGAGCAGCGGCTTGATCAGCGATCTTCATTGTTTGCTCGGCGATCGACCGCGCTTGGCTGGTGATCGTAGCAGCTTGTTTGGTACATGCAACGCCTTGACGAACAAGTGCTGCTGTTTGCTTGACGAACGCATCTGCTCGTCTGGCGATCAGTGCTTTGTTCTTGGCCACTGCACGCTCGAGCTTTGGCATCGCGACTGCGTGCACTTGGAGCTTCGTCTCGCATTGAGCAAACGCACTCGCAACGTATTCGAGCATTGCTTCGAGCTCAGCGTTGCTCTCTTCGAGGCAAGCGAGTCGTTTCTGGAGCCCGAGGCGATGGTCGACCTTCGTCGGGCTGTGAAGTGCATCGCTCGAGTCGACT
>JAASFN010000514.1:0-18776 GCA_023333795.1 Globisporangium rhizosaccharum | reverse complement strand
GTAGTCAAGTGCGGCGAACCAGTCGTCGGGATTGACTTGTATGGCGGCGACATCAAGACCGTCTACAGCTTGGTCCTCTCTGCGTGCTGTGCGACGCATGCGTCGAGACTGGAGGCTGCAGCACATTCACGATCGTGAACGAGAACTCCGATGATCGCAGCGCGTGCAACCTCAAAGGAGGCTCTGGCAAACTGACGACCAAACCGATCGCTGTCTCGGGTCTTCGACTCCGCTAGAGGCTTGGGCTCAAGCGCGAGTGTGGTCATCATCACCATCAGTGCTCATTCTTCGTTGTAAGGAGTGAAAGATATTCGTCAAAGACGTCGACGTGGTCGAGCACTTGCGTTCAGGACATCGAATGAGCGAGCAAGTGTGATCTCGATGAAAGAAAGACTGACGCTACACCTTCATGGCTCTCCCGTTCTTGTCCGTTCACATGCGCTGCTTCGTAGGTTGCGTGCTGTGGATCGGTCGTGTTGCAGTGCGTCTATAGCGCAGTGTCTCGGAACGCAGCGAGGTGCTGCGACGTCGATGTCGAGACGAACGCTTTCAAACGACTCAATCGATTCGCTGATGCGCCATTTGAGTCCATCGACTTGTCATCGCGATCTTGTGCGGCTGCTGGACACGCATCTGGATGAAAGTCCCAGAACATCTCGACAGCAGCAGCCGCCGCTTCCAGTCGCTTCTCCGCGATCCTATGAATGACAGCAACAAGAGCACGACCGAGCGGCGTCAGCTACACCAAGGACACTCACATGAACACAGCCATTTGAAGACGTACAGGATCCCGACAACGCGGTCGATGCTTCCAGTTGCTGCGATGAACTCGATGAAGCTTTGCTCAAACGGCGTCCCAAGCAGTTCGCTGTGAGCATCGCGCTTGACCACTTCTGCGAACGCGACGTGCACGAGTCGGATCTGTTCGTCAAACACACTGGCGTCCACACTGGCACTTGCGTCGTGACTGTCGCTATTGAGAAGACAGGTCGTGTCGAGCAGCTCCTGGAGCACCGCCATGTACGCGCCAGCGTGGATGATGCGCGTGAGTGCTTCGACGCGAGCGAGTGGCTTTGGAATGAGCAAAGCGCAGCGCACGGCAAAGCCAAAGAGATCGAGTTGCTGGAAGATCGCGTCGCGGTCGATTGCGCGCTCGGCCACGTCAGCGAGGTCGCGCAGACGAATCACGAACGCAGGGACGTCGATCTCGTCGAGGAACGGACACGTCTGGAGCAGCGTGACCATGTGCTCGAGCTCTGTGCGTACGCGCTCGACTACGACGCCACAGAACACCAGCTCCTTTGTTGTCGTAGATGCGACTGTCTTGGGCGTATCGTCTTGTGACCCAGGACGCTTTGCGGCACTCAGACCCACGTCAATCTGTCCAATGTCCAGACTTAGGTCCATGAATCGTGGCGCTGAGTCACTCAACCGCCGCAGTGGCTGGAGCATCACGTGGTTCCAGATCTCAGCGCCGTGCTCGAGTTGCCGCACCCACGATCGCGAGCTCAGCGCTTCAAGGACGCGCGAGAGCGATCGCTCCATCCCGAGCCTTTGCATGCTCGCGAGCACAGTCGTCCACAAGTCCGTGGCGTCGACGCGAAAGTCAAGCATCAGGCGACTCACGCAGCGCAAGACCCACGGCTGAGTCGTTGCGTACTGACGCAGCAAGCTCCGTGCAAACGCCTCTTTGTCAGCTTTCAGCACAAACGCGAGGTCGTACGGCGCACGGCGCTCTTCAAGCACGACCATGTGCGATACGTGACGCGCAGTGTTGAGCAGCTCGTGGATGAACGCGTCAGCGCTTGTACTGGCGTTTGTAGACGCCAAGACGCTCGCAACGAGTGCGCGGTGCATCTGAGCGAGTTGCAGGACAACCCGTAGAGCGCGGAGCTTGGCGCGGAACGTCACGCCAGCACGCGGCTTTTGGTCATTTGCAAAGCGCGTCAAGTACTCCAGGAGCTCTGTGCCTTGGAGCGCACTTGCGTGGACGTAGCGCACGGCGACAAACACAATGCGCTTGACGAACGCGTCGTCATTGAGCGCGGTTGATTCGTCGTCGAGTGGCTCAAAGATGAATTCTGTTGCAGCGTCCGATGTGCTGCTGCTCTTTGTGCGCAAGACAGCGTCTTCTACGAGCCACTCGCTGATCAAGTCGCGCCGGATCTTGTGCGCCGAGACACACACGAGCGGCTCCAACTTGTCCGCGACGTCGTGGAGCGTGTCGCCACCGCTCTCGTACGACATGAGCGCGTAGCGTCGATAGAGCGCGACGAGGAGTTCCGTAGGCTGAGTCACAAGCTGCAAGAGTTTGCGGCGCTGATCGTCGGGAATCGCTGGGTCGAGACCCGTGCGCGCGTCAAAGATCGCGTCTTGGAGCACGAGCTCGACGCGCACGCGCAGGATCTTTGTCTCAAGACGCGCAAGTGCTTCAGCGCCAGTGAACGTCTGCTGCGTCGTTGCATCGCCATCCCTCGTGGCGACATTGCTGCTGCTACTTGCCACTGCGCTGTCGGCGCGTGCAGCAGCGAGCGCGAACTCGAGCGCACGTAGCTTCTCGTCGCTGTTTCGAAAGTTCTCAGCGAGCCACTCGGCTGCTGTGACTTTGTTCTCCGTGTCAGTCAAGCGCACGAGCACAGCGTGGAACGTCGCAAACTGCGGTGACGGCGCTGCTGCGTTCGTCGTGTCATCGTTGATATTGTTGCTGGTACTGCTCGATCGAGATGGACGGAGGTGCTGCTCGACCATGCTCTTGAGCAAGAGCATCTGGAGCTCGTCTGTCTGCAGTCGCAGCGGACCTGCGAGGTCCAAGAGCGTCTCAAAGTTGTCGGTGCGCAGCAACTGCGCGAGCACATCGCGCGGCGTGGCGATCAAGTCGTGAAACGACACGAGACTGAGACTGCGCGTTGCAGCTGTTGGCTCCACAGCGCCAGTGCTTTGACCAGTCGAGCCCCGAGCCAGCGCTGCTGCGTGTGTCTGCAAGATGTGCAGGACGTCGACGCGTCGCTCGACTTCGTCGCGATCTCCGTAGCTCGTGTGCTCGAGCAAGAGGCGAAAGACAAACAAGAGGCGGTCGTAGTCGACGCCCGAGATCTTTGCAATGCTCTTGAGCAAGAGCGACACGAGGTGCGGCTCGTGGATGTCGTCGAGCACACCGACGATCTTGTCTTGGTACGACACGTCCGCTGTCGTTATCGCTGTTGTCTTGAGCAGCAGCAGCGCTTCGACGTACGCAAGCGACGCGTAGTTGTCGTCGATCTGGTAGTGCCGCGTGAACTCCAACACGGTGTACAGGTCAAAGTTGCTCTTGCGAATGAGCGCAGGCACGAGCCGACGGATGTACGCGACGTCGCGGCGCTCGCTCTGGAACGCTCTGTGGTCGCACTCGATGCCCAAGAGGTTGAGGTAGTGCCACCACCGCGCGTTGCCTTCGAGCTCGACGCACTGGTGCAAGAACGCGATCTGCTGCCACGCGCGCGCGGCGTCCGAGCCAATGAGCGCAAGTTGCTGGAACCGATGGAAGTCCTTTGCGACATTCTCGCGCGCGATCTGGCGCTTGAACGCGTTGAACGCGTCAACTTGCTCGAGCGCGAGCATCAACCTGAGCACGTCCGAGTGTAGCGAGCATGAGAGTGAGAGAATGAGCCGCCCACTCGACAAACAGGACGAGCAGCTAGCACAGTAACGACGTACCCAAGTGCAAAGAAGCTGTCGATCTCGTGCGACTGGAACACGGTCGAGAGGAGCTGCGCAGTTTGCGACTGCACGACGTCTATCGCATCGTCTGGGAGCTCGCGCATGGTCATGAGCACTTGGAGACTTAGCAAGTCGGCATTGTGCTCAACGAGGAACGACACATAGCGCTTCGACGGGATCAAGTCGCTGCCTTGTGGATCAGACGACACGAGGCTCTTGTGCTCTGCGATCGCAAAGCGCGTAGCGTGGCGCATTGCATCCAAGAGCGGCAGGACGCACGCGTCGCGACGAAACCATCGCGAGTAGAGTCGCTTCGCAGGCCACTCGCTATCGTCATCATCGTCTTGTTTGCAGTCGCTCGCTGCGAGATCGAGCTGCGTTCGATGGAGCGCGTCTGTCAAGAGCGCTGCGTTCGTCAAGAGCACGAACGTCTCGTCGAACGCGTCCATGTCGCACACGCATATCGCGTAGCGAAGCAGCTCGAGCGAGTAGCTCGGCGCCATCATGCGCGCAAGCTGCGACACTGTCTGCGTCTGCTTCGCAGTGTGCGGACGGCTGTAGACGTCGTCCACGTGCGTCGCAGTGTACCACGACATGGACATGGAGATGCGCTTGAGCGTCTCGGCCGACTCGAGCTCCATGACCGAGTGCTCTGCTGGCCGGTGACTCGACGTGGCGATCGCACTGACGCTGTCGCGTGCTCCAGATCCTGCAGTCTTGCAATGGCGCTGCCGGGAAAACAAGTCGCGCGCATAGCGCACTGCGTGGAGCACGCAGCCATGCTGCGCTGCGAGCATTGCGACCATCGATCGGTATCGCGTCGGCGAGATCCCGACACTCGATACAAACCGCTTCAAGCGCGCGGCGTACTGCACATGGTGTTCATCTTGCTGCGTTGCGTCTGCGTGCGTCAAGGCACTCACAGAGTCATTGGATGCGTCGGTCTCCGTGCGAGATCGCTTGGACGCTCGAGCGTCTGCTCGGACCTCGTCACTCGAAGCAGCGCGTTTCTTGCCTTTGCCGCGTGAGAGCGGGGCGTGAGGCTGTCGACGCACTCCATCGAGTCCGCTGCTTTGGCCATCTACGAGCGCGTCGGTATCGAAGAGCAACTCGGGTCGCATGAGCGCTTTCACTTTCGCTTCGATCCTGTTCGGGTCGCGCATCGTTGCGATCGAGAGCAGGACACTATGCTCCGTCTCGATGCGCGCGAGCTTGTGGAGATCCACGAGTAGTGCGTCCGTGAGCATGAAGTCTGGACTCGCCATATACGCGAGCACGTCTTCGCTCCGCGTCGATGTTGCCCAGTCTTGGAGCGCTTGGCGCTCTGGCAAGAACGCCGCGACGATAGCGATCGTGAACTTCAGCACAGCTGAGTGCATCTTGTCGTCATCATCGTCCAGGACTCGCATGCGCGCTGTTGCGTCAGTCAAGAGATCGTCGGCACTTGACGCTTGCTCCTGCTCTTCGATCTCCAGTAGCGCAAGTCCGAGCTCGACCGCTTCTTCCATTACCGACACGAGCACCATCGCGTGGGTCGCCACGTCCTTGCGTCGCTTCACGTGATGCAAAGCGTCCAGCGCCTTTGCTGCGCGCACTGCCACTTCGCTGTCGACACCGCTCGAGGACAAGACGAGTGGGAACGTCAGCAGATTCCCGATGAACTGCACAGCCGCGCGGTCGCATCGAAGATGACTGAACGCATCGACGAGGCGCATCGCATCGTCCAGGGCCGAGGCACGTGTGCACTGTCCGAGGATGTGGCTGAGCAAGCGCGTTGCGTTGCGCGAGTCCGTGATGTCAAACTGCTTCACGCCGTACGCCAGAAGCATGTCTTGGATCTCCATCAACCGGACGTGCTCTTGGATTTCTTCGTGTCGCGCCGAGTCTTTCGACGTGAGCGCACACGTTTGCGCGTACGAGCTCAGCGCGTGCGAGTACGGCGGAAGGACGGAGCGAAGGAGCGCAAGCGCAGCGTCAGCGCGGACATCGACGCTCTCGATCGCATCCAATACGACGAGAGCGCGCGCTTCTTCTGGTGCGTTTGGTGTACGAATCGACTCGGTCAACTTGGTCACGTAGTCGCACAGCACAGCGTCACTCTGGACGCTGCAGTAGCGCAAGTACGGCTTCACGTGGCGCACAATGCAGTCGCGTAGCTGGTCTGGCGACAGGACGCGGCTCATCATGCTCATTGCGATCGTCGATGGCGTCTCATCTGCAAAGCGTCGACGCGAGATCGTGAACGCGTGGGCGTCTGCGAGGTGCTGAATGTGCTCGAGTTGCAACTCCAACTGTTCGAGACGAGCGATCGGGTCCGCTTCGTTCGCTTGCTGCTCGTCACTTGATACTTTGCTCAATGGCTTGTGCTTGAACGCGAGCATCCGGAACTCAACGTACGAGCTCGCAGTGCTGCGACGCGCCTTCAAGAGCGTGCTCAGTCGCGTCGCTGCAGCGATGTCACCGTGGTCCGCAGCACTGTGCGCTCGCTCGAGCAGCCAGCGTGCAAGGTCGTGAAGGAGCAACACTGGATCGCTTCTGTCGTCACTGTCTTGAACTGTCGCTTCCTCGACAAGTGCGACGATCGCTGGGAGCACGTCGTGCTGGATCCACCGCTCAAACGCCGCGACTGGCAATGCCATTGGGAGCACGTGCAGGAGCTTTGGGACATTCTGGACGAGACGAGCGTCCTTGTGTCGACTCCAGAGCATCCGGATACAGCGCATTGCCCCGAGCTTCATGTACGTCTCCAGTGTCGTCAACACATCGGCGTATTTGAACGTTGTCCACTGATCCAAGAGACTCGACGCGTCGTGATCCACGGATGACGGCTGGAGCAGCTGGAACGTCGTCCACTTGTACGACAGTGCGCTGATGCGCTCGCTCCACCTCATGACTTCCGATGGTACGCTCACAGCTGCTGTTGTGGCGTTGTGCGCGCGAAGGCGGCGCGCAAGTGCCAGCAAGTGCACGAGCATCGATCGCGTCTCGTCTCCGTCGTCTCCGATCCGTTCGCAGCACCACTCGAGCTGTTTCGCGAACGCAACGACGTCGCTTGTGCAGTGAAAGTCCGAGACTTGCGTCTTCACGAGCGACTCTGCGATTGCGACAGGGTCGTATTGGTCGTCGTTTGAATCGCACGGTGGCGACGACCCGGAGCTCGATCGTGTCCTCTTTCGAGTTCCAGCGGGCGTGTCTTCGCGCTTCCACTCCCACAATGAGAGCTTCTCGTATGTTCGAATCGCTGTCCTGAAGCCTGTGTCTCCGTGCGATTGCAGCAAAGCAATGCTCGCTGCAGGGCTTGAGGCACACTCATCGGTGCTCATCGTCCAAACCGACTCGCTACTCCACCGCAGTGGCGACGCAGCGTGAGCGACTCGCACGACTTCGAGAACGTGCGGTCCAGACTCGTTATCGTCGCATGGCGACCGAGTGATAGCGATGTACAAAGCAGGATGGCTTGGTGTCGGCAGGTTGTTCACGACTGCAAAGCTCGATACGCCAGTCACTGGTAGCTGATGCAAGAGCACCATGTCGTGCCAGTCCCACCTGATCACAGCAGCAGCAGCGAGGAGTGAGCGCTCGTCCATCGAGTCCCAACATGAACACGAAGCAGTGTACGCACCACGAGAGCGTCCCACTGCCTGTCAACACAATGAGATGGCGCTGAGGACTCGAGAACGCCATGGTCTTGATGCCAGACGCAGCCAACAGATCGCTGCGGAACGACGACAGCGTCTACATCGAAGGACAGACTCAAAGCACACAGTCCATACGTGAGCTAACTACTGCTGATTCGTCCAATCACTCCATCCACCCACACAGCGCACCTCGATGCTCGATGCACTGGCAACACTTTGGTCTCGCGCTCGCCAGACTCCAAGCGCCTCGCTGTGGTTCGCGACGACAATGTAGAACGACGACTGGAGCCGGCGCGCCTGCACAGCCGCCTATTGTCAGTCTCATCGATCCATCGCACGTCTTCCACGCAAGTCACAACCATAGAATAGCTCTCTTGGTGCGCATGACGTACGAGTAAGATCGAGTCCTGATCGGCACTCAGCGGTCCAACCGCCACGTGCTGCACACGAATGCGCTGTAGAATCACATGGAGCGCACTCGCGCGCTCTTGCTGCAGCGCCACGTGCTCGATCGCTGGGAGATCCAAGTCGCCGAGACGCAATACTGCGCCGCTTGAAGACACGACGACGAGGTCTTGCAGGGTTGAGGACGCTCTGCCAGCACTGCTCACTGTCGCGAATCCGAGCGAGACGATGCTAGGGAGATGCCCAAGAGAGCAAGCGAGCAGTTCCGTCGTGTTAGCACGAGCACTTGAACAGCGTCAAGTTGGTTGGTCATACCGATCACCACTCTCTGACGCGACGACTGGGTACGCAAACAGCGCTTCGCCAGTGACCTTGAGCAGATGCAGCGTCCCTGCGGCGTCTGCGACTGCGACGTACGCACCGCAGCTGCTGAGTGCGAGGCACGTGACGTCGTGCTCGATCGTGATCGCAACGTGCCTTTGCTCGCATGCGTCTGTTGTGACCAGCGCTTGATCCGATCCAGTGTCAGCGCATGTAGACGAGTGTACTGCTGCTGCTGCTACCTGCGCTGTCTCGTGTGTTGACAGTGTCTCGAGATGATGATGACTGCGCGAGCGCTCGAGGATGCGCACACAGCGCGAGCTCTCGAGCACGGCGCTACGGAGTTCGTGCCACTCGATGCAGCTGTGCGTGTGTAGTGTCGATGCAGTGGCGTTGTTGCTATCGAGTGCGAGTTCAAAGACCACGCTCGGTGCAAAGTGCAACTCAGAGTGCGCGGCCGACTGGCACATGTGGCCACACAAGCAGACACACAAGCAGCAAATGCGAATCTTATGAGTGTTGCGTGTTGTGCACAAGTACAGGTGCGTCATGGCGTCACGCACCTCGCAGTCGTCGTGGCGCACTGCTGCTGCTGCTGTCGCCATTGCCGTCGTCGTGCTCATTGACGCTTGTCGTTTGGCGTTCCGCTTGCTCAAGGGTGTGTGCACTATTGACGTCCGATTCCCTGAAAACGCATACACTGAGTATGCAATTACAAAGCCAGATTCGTGTGCAAACAAAAGCAAAGCGAGCCAAACTCAGACCTCTCAACACTCGAGCAACATCGCGACATGACGCAGTCGACGACAGCGACGCCGTCGAGGCAGACGTGGGTGCTCTCTCACTCGAGCAGCAGCGGCATCAGCGAAGCGAGACACGAGCGTTGGCACTGCTGCACGAGACAGCGAACAACGCGAGCGATGCGCGCACATGCGACGCTGTTCATGGCACATCTGCTGCTCGCGTGCGCGATTGCGCTGCTTCTTGGAGCTACTGATGCGCGCGACGTGCCTGATCCTACCGCCAGCTTGATCGCACGAACACATCGCAGACGTGGTGCGTTGTGTATTCGAGTGCATTGTTGCTGCCTGTACGAGCACTTCAGTTGTAGCTTGTCGACTCGTGGCTGACTCGAATCGTGACTCCTGCTAGGCGCAGATGTGATTGAAGTCGCAGTCAACGTGGACGGCTCGTCGCCAGAGACGCTCGAGATGCTCGAAGAAGAGGAGCAAGCGCACATTCTCCAGCGACTCCAGAAGCCTGAAGTCGGTACGTCTGTGTGCTATGTATGCAGTCGTTAGAGTTCCAGTGTCGCTCGCGTCTTCTCGACGTCTTCCTCACTGTCTGTCCGACTGCTGTGCTGCTCGTAGAGAGTCTCCTCGCAGACTTTGACCACGACGGCCGCGTGGGCTCGAGTGAGATCCAGCAGATCAAAGACAACTTGCACCAGTTCTTTGACATTGACGAGAGCGGAAGCATCGACACGCGCGAGATCAAGAGCGTACGTCTCTCCTCTCTGTCGCTTGAGCTCGCTTGCCTGACCACTCACCCATACGCTCTCTCTCTCTTGCTAGATGGCGCGCGACGACAAAGACGTCCTCTCGGCGTTCCAGAAGCTCGATCGCGACCACGACTCGGTCATCTCGCTCAAAGAGCTCGACGAGCGTTGGGCGTCTGTGGGAGCCGAGATGACAGTGAGCGAAGTCGCAGACTGGGTCGCGTACTCAGTCCAGCTCCCGCAGTACGCAGACGTCTTTCGGCGCCACTCGATCTCCGGGTACACGTTCCCACTGCTCATGGCGAACGACGGAAGTCGCCTTCAAGAGATCGGCGTCGACCATACGCTCCATCGCCAGCAGCTCGCGCTGTTTCTCAAGATGCGGTACTTGGGCATGGGCAAGAAGCCGGAACAGGTCGTCTCGGCGTTCTGTACAGCTGAGCCATCACCGCCACTCGCGACGAGCAGCAGTCTCAGCATGGATCGACCGCAGAAGCTGCTGCACGTGGCGTGGATCCCAGCAGAGAGCATCCCACTGCGGTTCCAGCTCCAGCGCCGAAGCCCTGGCGAGTCGACGTGGACGCTCGTGTACTCGGGACCGGACACAGAGTTCATTGACATGGTCGACGCGAGTGCGCACGTGGTCTACCGCCTCGCGACCTGGAACTCGTACGGACGCAGCGCGCACGAGTTCATTCGGTGCAGTGCACTGGCGTCGTCCTCACTACCGTCTTCATCACCGTCGACTCTGTTGTCCTCGACCTCGTCATCGCTCACGTCGAGCAACAGCGCGATCGACAGTGTGAGCTCACTTGCGAGTCCCGATAGCGACGAAGACGCTGACACGACACTGTTTGGGATCCTGAAAGCGTACCTCTGGTGGCTCGATGAAGCCATTGCGCTCACGCTCTTCATCGTCCTGCCGATCCGCGGCTTCATCTACGGCGACGCGAACTACGTCTTGCGGCTCATGCGCCGCTTGCCGCCAAACATGCCAACGCGCGTGATGGTCGAAGCAGACGCAGCAAAGACGTCGCTCGAAGACGCGGCTGTGACTGTGTCGTGGGAGAAGCCACTCGACAACGGCGTGCCGATCGTGTGCTACTGCGTACGCTGGACGCGGTCAAAGACGGAGGCGGTGAAGTGGGTGAAGCTCCTGACGCTCCCGCTGCCCACGAGCGTGAGCGTCGCGCACTTGCAGCACGGCGAGACGTACAAGTTTGTCGTCGAAGCCACGAACGCGTTTGGGCTCGTGACGCAGTCGAGCCGGTCGACGTACATGGTGCCAGTGCCGGAGCTCAAGGGCCGGTCGCTCCTGCCGCGGCGGTCGATGAAAGACAAGACTGTGGTCGTGCGGCACCAGTGCCACGTGTGCAGCGACCCAGCAAAGAAGAAGCTCGTGCCGTTCAGCGCGACGCTTGACCGGCGCATCCTCCACTTCTGCTGCCTCTGTGACCAGGCATTCTGCCACTACCACAAGGGCGACGTGAGCCACACAAAGGCGCTGAGCTGTCCGATCGTCGACGGCCGGTGCATCTGCGCGCCGTGCAAAGAGCACCGGCTGCAGCGATCCGTGACGTACTGACGTCACTAGCACCAGGTCCACAGTACAAGCGACTGAGTGAGAAGAGAGCGAGGAACACTGTGAGTTGACTGGAGGAGCGGTGGACTATGAGTAGAGACTGAACAGCAGACCAACTGACTGACTGTTGCTCTCATTCACTGTGCGATGTGCTGCTCCAAAGAGACTCGAAAACCGCTGCCGTCCTAGATCATCCACATCGTCATGCCCTCGGGCGACAGACCTGGGTCGTTGTTGCTGCCACTGCTGCTTGTCATCGTAAAGTCTAACAGAGATATAAACAACCTATTCGGTAGACCAAAGTCTACCGAATAAAATACCGTGTACTTGTGCATACACCACTCGAATACCAAAAACTCCAATATACAGAACTTTAGACGAAACAATTGTTCAAAATAGGGTTTTCAAGTAAACACAACAGCTTCGACAAATATCATACAAATGATAAGAGTATTTCGTCTTGTCCGGATATCAATGAGTAGATGTGGTTATATTATTTGGTATACCTAAGCTAATTCATCGATAAAAAATCTTGTATTGTTTCAACGGGAGTCCAGGATTCGCGACAGTGGTATCTTCAGGATCCGTCCAGGATCAAAAATACAACTCGTCCAAGATCGAAATAAGATAAAAACACTTTCGTGCGACCCTACCCTCGCTTGACGCGCGAAAATATGATAATTTAAATTACCCCCCCGCACGAGTGGTTGCGCGCATCTCACATTTCACGCGGGAGCCGGCGGGCAGGAAGCGAGCGACGGCGCGCGCGACACGGCACAGCAATCGACGGATCGCGGCAACCGAGGTGTCGCAGCGCTGCAAGAGAGGTGTGTGCGTGTTTGTGGTGTGTTTGTGGCGCGTTTTGTGGTGTCGGTGAGAGCGTGTGGCTCACAATATCGCTTGGTGAAGCGTGTTCGAGTGCGAAAGGCGTCACAGCACACGTTGCAGTGTTGGTCGCGAGCCACGCCAATCGTGACTTGGTAAGACGTGAGACGCGAGCCGCAAGCAACAAGGAGAAGCGCGTCGCGGCGAGCAAGCACCTCGTTTCGCACACTGGAAGGTACGCGTGCGCTTGAGTGTGTGCATTCGTCTGTGCATGCGTCTATGCATGGGTGTGTGTATGCGTTAGTGCGTGCGTGTGTGCATGGAGAACGATCGTGTGTGAGTTTGCTGACGTTTGGTCTTTGTGCGTGCATTCAGCGCAATGAGCCGTCGAAGGCTACAAGTGGTCATGCTGCGAGTGCGAGCGACTCGCGTGCAGAAAGAAAAGACGAGGGTAGTCCTGCAAAGCCACGCGGGCACACAACGCATGATGAAGACGTTATGGACTAAGACGATGACATCAAGCACACGCCAGTCGGCACGAGCGCGTGTCCACCTCCAGCCGCGAAGATGAGACCGACACCTTTGACACCGAGCCGATCACCGCTGCTGAACCAAGCGGAAGAGAAAGCTGCAACACCTCGACGAAGCTCTCGCGTGGCACGATCTGCTGTGCTGAATGTCTCGCTCACGTCGAGCGATGACGAGCAGGAAGAAAAGTCGCCCTCGAAGCACGTGCAATCGATCGCAATCGGCCGTTCGCAACTCGTTTCGAGCGCCGAGTCGTCATGACACTGCAGGAAAGCACATACATACGAGCGTGCAGCGTCAGCTTCGTCCACACACAAATAGTACCACACGCGATCTCACCTGCTCTCGACGAGGCAAATCCTCGAATGAGAGCAACTGGTGGCTGTCGGCGCACGCGCGCGCGCTGTACGCAACTCGCTTTCGTAGCTGCGCCGTCTGTGGTGAAACTGCGCTGTCTTGTTTATGGTGCAATCGTCTTGTCTTTGCTATTGAAGTGTTACACTGCATGAAGGCAAATGTTTGAATTTCTCATCACAGTTGCAGCTCGATAAAAATGAGACTGGTGTTTGATCCAAAAACTCCGCATATGAAACAATGACAATGATGACAAATCGGCTCGGCTACTGCAAGGAGGCCATCGACAGTCGCCGGACTCGGCCACTTACTGCGCTGTGCAGCGAGGTGAAGATCGCAGTCGCCAAGGAGTACCTTGTCGTGACAGCGCTGTCCTGGATGGACTCGAAGCCCGTTCGCTCCCCTTGCCACGGGTTCAAGCCGCGCGATGACGGCTGTGTGTAAGTGTTCGTGACGAGTGTGACTACTGTGAGTGTGAGAGTAGTGCAAAAGTAGTGCGGACGTCTACTTGTGAATGTGTAGTGTGAAGCGCATGTTCTCGCTGCGACGTTTGTACTTTGTAGTACGGAGAGTGTCCGGTGGAGCGCGTGTGCAGGTGCCGTGTCCGCAGCTCGTCGTCGACTACCAGCGCTGGATGCGAGGCGTGGATCAGCGACCAGCTTCAGCTCCAACGATACTCGCTCCAGCTCTTGTTCAAGTTCAAGAAATGCTACACGGCTCTCTTCCTCTGTCTGCTTGATATGGCGCTTGTCAACGCGTACATCGTGTTCCGCGAGCACGCTCATCAGCAAGGCAAGAAGACACCGCGCCGTGACGAGTTCTACGAAACTCTACATGCACAGCTGCTGGAGATCGCAGCAGCAAACTTCTCGGACATGCAGGTGAGTGCGTATGCATACTCGGTTCAACATGCGACTACATGTGTTAACTGTAGATCGACATATCGCTGCTACAGGACGATCTCTTGTTGCCACCCCAAGGCGCATCTCCACGAGCAATGGCGGCATCACGCGTTTGTGTTTCCGGTCATCCAATGCTCGAGAATCCAGACGTGTACGTGACGCGAGACGGCACGAAGAATGTCGCCATCGCGCTTGCAAAGTCTGCTCGATCTTGAAAACACTGCACAAGAAGAAAGAGCAGCGCGCGGCGACTGTGAGTGGCAAAGCAGGCGCTGCCGCAGACACAGTAGACGACGCAGACGCAGTAGACGACGCAGACGCCGTCGCACAAGCAACATCACAGCGGAGCGCGTTGCCGCTGGCGACGCATGTGACGGCGTCGACAGCAAGCAAAGTGCTGCGGCGCCATCTCGCTCGCGTGCGAAGAACGCAGCAGAGCCGCACCACACATCGAGGTACTACTGCGACACGTGCTCGGATGGAACGGTGAGGTGCGTAACTGTGTGAGCTCGCTCTGCATGCGTGCCAAGCGCGTCGTGTGAACTGACATGCATGCGTACACGCGCGATCTAGGCTCTACCTGTGCAACATCGCGCGCCATCGCTCCTTCGGCGGCGGCACTACTTGCTTTCAGATTTGGTATGAGTTCTCGCATCCACATGCGGCGTCCCGGCCAGAAGCGCAGTCGTCGACAGATCTTTGCCGCCGACGATGGCGATGGCGGCGATGGCGGCGATGGCGACGATGGCGATGAAGACGAGGTGGAGGATGGGAATGAAGAGCTCAAGAGTGATTAGGGTGCTAGTTTGCCCGTCGATAGTGGTATGAATGTGTGATTGGCTGTTGCAGTCTCACTTTCTGTCTGACAAAAAAGATTGACTTGCTGCTGTCAATTTGAATACCGCTAATTTATCTCAATTTTAACCAAAATCGATTTTTTGAAATATGTTGAATGTTTTATACACCTGAATCGGTATTCGGTATTCGGGGTATTATTCGGTAGTATCTCTTTGACTATTATTGCGGCTTAGTAGCTCCAATTCAATAACAAACTATAATCGCAACGAAGTCGGAGGCCGAGCAGAACAACTGGAGGAGCAATGGACTACGAGTAGAGACTGAGGAGACGATCGCAGCGAGGTCGAGCAGACCGACTGACTGACTACTGACTGCTGCTCATTCACTGTGTTGCTACAAAGAGCCTCGGGCACCACTACCAATAGTGCTGTCCTAGATCATCCACATCATCATGCCCTCGGGCGACAGACCTGGGTCGTTGTTGCCGCTAGTGCTGCTACTGCTGGTCATCGTAAAGTCTGGGAGCGCATGCGATGGGGCGTTCTCGCCGCCATGGACGCGCGCGGTCGTGAACTGCGTGTCGTTGATGCAGATGAACGCCAGGCGGCGCATGTCGTCGACGCTGAGCTTCGGGTTCCGGCGACTCGTCTGCGCGAGCGTGGACTTGCAGAGCGTCTTTTCATTCGCGACGCTCGACGGCGCGAGCGAGAAGAGCGTGAGCGCGAGCGCCTTGAGGTGCGGCCAGTCGTCGGCTTCAGTCATCCAGAACTGCAGCGGCGAGCGGTTCCCTTTCTCGAGCATCTCCCACTTGAATGTCCGGTTCGCACGCTGGTTCTTCGCGTAGATGACGTAGTCTGTGTACTCGGCCGAGATCGCGCGCTTGCGCTCGTCGCTCACGCCCATGTCGGCGTCCGTCTCGGGGAACGTGAAGATGAGCTCTTCGATCTGCTCGCGGTAGTCGCGCGTCATGGACTTGCCAATGTACCGCGGGTCCAGTAAGAACGCCAGCCCATGCGCTTCGCTCAAGACGTACTGCCACCGATCCGTCACGACCTTCTTGATGTACTCGAGCTCGGCCGTCGAGAGCCCAAAGACCGCGTCAAAGTCCGTGAGCAAGTGCTTCGATTCGAAGTAGACCTCGGAGATGGGCTTGTCGTCCTGGAACTTGTACAGCGTGAGCTCGATCGGGTTCAGGATGCTGATCGCCTTCTCGAGCGTGAACTTCCAGTTGAGACTCAAGACGAAGCTCTTGATCGCCTCGCGCGTCGCGCGCTGCGTCGCTGGCGCCGCGGAGACAAAGTCCGGGTCCGTCACGATCGTCTGGAGCACGTCTTCGCTCTGCAAGAGCACGCGGAAGCGCGCGGCGAGCGAGCCCCACTGCATCGTACTCGTCGTACTTGTGTTCGCCGCAGTCGCAAAGCTCTTCATAGTCTGGAGCGTTTGGCTGTCAAACATCTTGAACTTGGGCGCGTACTGGTAGCTGCTGAAGAACGACAGGAGCTCGTTGCAGCTCGCCGTGAAGTCGACCAAGTCCTGGAACGGAAAGTCCAGCGGCACGTGCGGCGTCAAGCGTCGCGGGTCGTGACTCTCGATCGACTGCTCGGGTCCAAAGATGTCCATGATCGCCAAGTGGAGCGCGTGCGAGATGCAGCCGTAGAAAAACTTGGTCGGGTACTCGGCCTTGAGCATCTCCCACGCGCCAGCGTGGTACTCTGTGCTCCCGGTCACGACGCCGCTGACCGAGTTCACGATTGGCGCCATCACGCGCTTGATGTCCTGCGCAATCAGGATCGAGTTGTACTGACCGTCGTCCGTGACCTTCTCCGACTCGAGGAAGAACCGCTTCTCGTGGTTCGCGGCCACGTACGTCACGTACACGTCGTCTGGACTGCTCGTGTTGTACAAGTTCAGGCTCGACCACGCGTCGCGCTTGATACACACGCGCGTGGTGCTCGCGGTGAGGTACGTCCAGACCTGCTTGTGCATCTTGTCGTAGCAGCGCTGGAGCAAGTCGCCTTCGAGGCGCTTCTTGTCCGGGAGCTTCACGCTCGGCCGCACGATCGCAAGCGCGCGCTGCAAGTGGCACTCCTCGACCGCATCAAACGCTATGCCAGTGACGTACGCGTGCATCGCAATCGCCTCTTCCATGCGCTCGAGCTGGCCCTTGGAGAGTGCACCGCCGCCGCCTTTGCCTTTGCGGTCTTTCCCGTTCCCTTTGAGCTCTTTCAGGCTCTCGTCTTTGAGACCCGCGATGCTCGTGGCGTCAATGAGCGCATCGGACATGCCTTGCTGCATCGCGAGCTGGTTCATCGCCTGCGCGTGCTGCACAACGGCTTGGTCGAGCGCACTGTTGACTGCTGCTGCCGCTGACGTCTTCTGCCGCTTCTTGGACGGGAGCTTCGTCGTGATCTTCTGGTTGTACATGTGCAGGATCTCTTGGAACTGCGAGATGAACGCGTACTGGTGCTGGTTGCTCTGGAACACGGTGCACTTTTTCAAGTGCCGAATCGCCTGCTCAGACTTTTTGTAGTAGAGCACTTGCTGCTTGCAGTGCTTGCACGACGCTGCGTTCTGTCGCTGCGGGTTCGCCTCGTCCGTGAGGAGCGTCCAGATCTGCGACGGCGAGCGTCCTGGTTTCTTCTTCTTGTGCGACTGCGTTGGGTCGTTGTTGCTGCTGTTGCTGCTGCTACTAGCGCTGCTGCTGCTACTGCTAGTGGTGGTAGTAGTGGTGCTACCGCTGCCGACCACGCTGCTTGCAGTCGCCATGCCAACAACGTCGTGGCTGCTCAGTCCAACTGGCAGCATCTGCCCGAGTCCGTTCGTCGGCGTCGACATCGCACTCATGCACTGCTGCAGCCACGCGCGCGCGAGCAAGTGGTCGTCGTCCAGCTGTCGCGATGGCGTCGAGCTGCTCGTGCGCTCGCTGCTGCTGCTACTCGGTGGTGTCGTCGCTGCGTGCGCAAGTCGCGAGTAGCACGACTCGAGTCGGATCGGATCGGATCAGCTGCGTGCGTGGCGAGTGCGTCACGAGTTGAAGCAGCCGCAGTAAAACCTTCGCGGTCGTCGTCTTCTTCACCTCGTCGAGGCTTTGAGGCTTTGAGGTTCTTCGTCATTTTGTGTGGTCGATTCAGGGCCGAGGATTATGCTTATTCAGTCCAATAGTGTATTCAAAGTAGAGTACAAAACTATACACATTTTTTGATCACAGTCGAAAGTTCAAATGTCAGGTTTGAAGGCTAAAAGTAACGAAATCAGCAGTACCGCACGTCTATGAAGTATAGTGAAGCCTAGGTAACTATTCTAGAATAAGAGGCTTGGCTTCACTATACTTTATGGAATCGACTTGGGTTTGTATGTGTGTGTGTGAGAGAGATTTCGGTTTTAAGGGACTGGGCACCTTAGACTTGCCTACACTATACTATACTTGACTGGACAGTAAAAACTGAGATAGTGATAAAGCCAAGTTCTGGGCAACTCAAGCTTGGTTCTAGTATGTGGACCGGGCAGCTGTTGTTGCTTCAATAGTGAAGGTGCGGAAAACGACACGACATCTTGAAGTTTGTATAGAAACGTCGCGAAAATGAAAAAGCGACACTCTCCTATTTAAAGCTTAGTAGTGAAAAAAGCGAAGTAGACGGAACATGTCCGACGTAATTTAGCCTAATTGAGAAAACGTATAGAGAAAAAAATGAGGTCGGACAATCAGAATACACTTGTAAATGAACAGGACTTTTGCTTTGCGTTTGACTTGTAGGTGGTATATAAAGTGCTTGTACATGGTCGCTTCATGGCGACAATGGTGTTGCAGCGAGCCTATTGACTTTTATATTTGTGTTTGGCTTGTATTTGCTGTGTAAAATACTATCACATGTCCGACACCGTTGTTCAGCAGCTTTCAGAGAGGAACATGGACGTACAAGCGGAACGAGCAGCATCGGCGGCAATGGTGGCACCGCACTCGCTCGACCGCGGCATAGCGCTGCTGCAAACGCACTGCCAGTCGTGAGCGGCGATGGAGAGAACCACAGCAGCAGCGCGACGACTGCAGCAACACACTCGCTTGGCAGTCACGACAACAGCAGCGCATCATCGAAACTGCACGACGACCTCTTTGACGATTCGGAAGCGACGCAGCTCAATGAGACGTACTTGTGGCTCCTCGTGCTCGCAACAGCTGGCGAGTGCGTCACAACGTGCTTTGTGCCGCAGTGGAGCGCATTTCGTGCCTG
>JAASFN010000513.1:0-18796 GCA_023333795.1 Globisporangium rhizosaccharum | reverse complement strand
TTTAGCAACGTCATGCAGCAGCGCAAGCAAAAGTCGGCGCAGCTCTTGCGCGCCGGCGCGAGTAAGCTCGGGATGGCGAAGAAGTGGGCCAACACGGCGCGCCGACCTGGCACTAAAGCTGCAAAGGTGCACGGCGAGCTCGACATTGTCGAGTCACCAGTAGCAGCGCGACGCGTGGAGATGTAGACGAGAGTGAGTGTGCGTGAGTGTAGTGAACGAGAGAGACGGTGAAGATGGTGCTCGCGGTAAGGAACGTGGCAGCGAGAGAGAGAAAGCGCTTCGCTCTTGTGTGCACGTGCCGCCGCCGCCGATGCGATCAGCCAAGTGACCGACCGAGCAGCCATCGCGTAGAGATAATAAACAGAGCCCGTCGAGAGCGTGTGCAGTACAAAGCAACGTCTGTGCCTTGTAATAGCATCCTGTGCATCGACCATGACGACTCGCTGTGTGCATTGTTTGACACGTAGTCGATCTGCTCTGCGACTATGGTCCACTCCGGGCTTGATCGTGTGAGCAGGCTGTTCGTGCATCTCGACATCGAAATAGTAGTGAGAGAGCACCCGACCGCTTTTGAGGCCGATCGTAGGATCTAAATCTAAATATCTAAATCGAGTAACGACGTCTTATTGGCCAAAATGTTTGTATCGGACTTCAAACAGTGTGTCGAGCGTTTCGCACAGTTGCAAGCCATTTCCTGCTTGTTTGGAGCAATTGCGTGTGACTCGGTCCAAGTCACAGCACTGAATGGCATCTCATGCAGGGGTATACTGAACGTCATACGCTTTGGGTGTGTCATTGCCATGCGAGCGCTGAGGTCGTGCGCCATCGAGCGAGGGCACTAGCTTCTGTGGGTTTGACACAGGCCAGCGGATCGGCTTCGCTTCAAGCACCCGTCAACAAGGCAAATGCGACCACCGCCGTGTTGGTGGCATAGCCCACGAGAGCGGACAATCTGTGAGCAGCCCGGCGTGGTGCAGACTCGTCGTCGTCGTGGACTCGGAGTGAGTGGTAGCGATGGCTGCGTGGCGTATGGCGTTGGTGATTCTGCTGCAGTTGGAGGCTCTGCCGGTGCTGCTGCTGTTGGCGTCTCTGGTGGTTCTGCTGGCAGCACGCAAACAGCGCTAAGCGCTGACAGGATCAGCTCTTGCGCTTAAACTCTGTTTGTCGTCGCCGTTGGCAAACTCTCTTTGATCATCAGCGCCACATGTGATGTGAACGACGTCCCGGCCTCGCAGCTGGTGCATCGTGGTCGTGGCGCCAAGGCGCGGCGGCGTGCTTCATCTCGCTGCTTTGCTTCTTCGCTCAGGTGCTTCGCGTTCGCCCAGAGGCGGATCCAGCTCGCAAAGCCGTCGAAGAACGGACCTCCTGGCCCGTACAGCCGCATGACCTCTTTGTTTCTAGTGAGTCCGCGCTGTGTCACGTTAGCCGAGCCGTTCAAGTAGTACCGATCGCCGATCAGAACTTCTTTGCAGTGAAGGTCAGTCGAGACCCTCACCGACACACGCTCGTGGTCGGAGAGCATGTGCGTCACCGAGTTCACGTCGCTGGCACTGGTGTGGTCTTGGTGGAGCAAGAGCTGCACTTGCACGGTGCTTCGTGGCGCGTGCAAAAGCGCGAGGATAGCGTTCCCCACATCCACGTCGGTGAAGACGAACACGCCGATAAGCAATGTGTCGCGCGTCGAGCTGATGAGCTCGATCAAGCGCTTCTTCAGGACCTTGCGCCGCAGGAGCCCTATGTAGCCGTCCACACCGGTACGCCATCGAGTAGTGGTGGAGGACGAGCGAGACGAGGGAGCTCTCATCGTGTCGTTGCTTGTTGTCGTACGTTGTCTACGAGTCGAGATGTGTTGCAACACGACTGATTCTTCTTTGTTGATGTGCGCTACACAAACATTATCAATAACCAAATCAATATATGGACAATCTGAATTTTCCAATAACTTGTACTTCGTTTTAGAAAGGAAAATATTGGTGCCAACAAGTTGGCGTGTTTGGCGCGTTAGTAAAATATTGCATTCCGGTTAGAAAGATTGCATTCTGGTTAGAAAGATTGCGTTCTGGTTAGGAAGATTGCATTCTGGTTAGTAACATTTCCACGCACTGCTTACAAAGACCAAGTAGTGTTCGAATCGATGGTGTGGTGCACCGCAAAGTCCGGAATATATGTTGCCTGCCCGTTTCGGAATTTCAAGCGATGTGATTAGCTAAAAGCCAAGAATAGCGCTGTTTTTGTGCCTAACTTTGGCACTGTGCTAAATTAGGCGCGACTTTTTACAAAAGTCACTCAGAAGTAATACCCTCTTGAATCCGCAAAATATAAGCTTTGCGTAGACTTGCAAAAAAATCCGCCAATCAAAAGCTGATACTTTGATACCAAATACTTGCGATTCCAGCTACAATCTCTTCATAATCTACAAATATAGACATAGACTCCATCATCATCCAGGTACTGGATTTCTGAGCTTGCTCCGTTGAGAAGTGTTTATTATGTCAATTTTTGATACTTTGTCAGTTTTTTTATAGCGTGCGAAAACCGAGAGAACAATTTTGAGATCCGTCTAGATGGATCTCAAAATTGTTCTCTCGGTTTTAAACGAGCGATTGGAATTTTAAGTTTTGTTAATCCAATTGTTTGACTTGATTTCAGTATGATGATGTATTGTTTGAGCTTTCTATAGCGCGAAAAGCGAGGGTTTTCGCAATTTTGGCGCGAGTGAGAGAACAGTTTGAAAATCGAGAAGTCGAGCAAGCGCGAAAAGAGTCGAGCAAGGAAACGATCATGGTGCGTCTGCGTGTATGTGTGCGTATGGCGTGTGTGTTTGTCTGTGCACCTGCGCCTGTATGCGTGCATGTGAACGATCGAAGCATCGTCTATCGCCTTGCATGCTGCGCCTGTGTTTCATTGCCGACAAACGCGTACTCACGTGTGGAATGCCTGCCGTCACGCAATCGTTTGCAGTCGAGCATCATTGGCGGCGGAAAAGGTGGCAAAGGCGGCAAGGGAGGCAAGGGCGTGACGTCCAAGAAAGCGCCGCAGTCGCGGTCGCAGCGCGCCGGTCTCCAGGTACGCATCCACGTACCAATTAGCGCTCGTTTAGCGACCACAGACGCCGGCGTGCCACTTAGTCTCACGCCTGCTGTGCTTGCTTGCTTGTGTATCGATGATCTTCGTCGCGTCTTCATCTCCATCACTCGCGTCTCGCAACTGTGCAGTTCCCTGTCGGTCGTATCCACCGCTTCCTCAAGCGACGCGTCGCAAACAACCAGCGCATTGGTGCGACTGCTGCAGTGTACGCCGCTGCGATCATGGAGTACTTGACTGCCGAAGTGCTCGAGCTCGCAGGCAACGCGTCGAAGGACTTGAAAGTGAAGCGCATTACGCCGCGCCACTTGCAGCTCGCGATCCGAGGAGACGAAGAGCTCGACTCGCTGATCAAGGCGACGATCGCAGGCGGCGGTGTCATTCCGTACATCCACAAGTCGCTCATCAATAAGCAAACAAAGAAGAAGGGTCCGCAGTGAGTGAGTGAGTGAGCACGTGCGCTGACGAGCTGGCGCTCCAGAGTCACACTACACCAGTAGCAGAAGGAAGAGAAAGAAGAGCGTCTGTGTGTGTGCCAGTGCCGCCCCCGTATCTATATGAACCAGAACGAAACCAAACACGAGCAGCTGTGTGTGTACAACGCGTGATGCGATGTGTGTGAATGCCGTGACCGACGCGCTTCCGTACGCACACAGACACACAGGCATGCCCTTGACGCGTTCACGCGAGTCGCACGCTTGACGGCATCGACACGGGAATGCGATTCGTACTTTAGCGAGTGCGCATGATTCTGTCGTCGCGTTGCACTCACTCGCGCTCCCCTCTTCACATTCTGGGTTGCAGTCAGTTCGATCGATCCACGCACCGGAGCAGGCGAAGAGGAGGAAGATCCGAAGATTAGGGCGACGGCAGCAGCAGTCGTCGTCGGGAGGAAACGCAAGCGCGAGCAGCACGCGATGGCGAGCGCAGAGGCGGCGGTCGCGAGCGCGCTCAGCAGCACAGGCAGCGGGAGTCCGTCGCGGCAGCCAGCAGGCGCGATCGACTTGCTCTCGCTCCACGCGCTTCGGCGCTACCTTGAGCTCACGTGCGCGCCGCTCTTTGGCGAGACGCTCGAGAGCAGCAACAGTAACAACAGCAACAGCAACTACACGATAACGAACGAGCACGGCGACGTGATCAGCAATGGCAGCAGCAGCAGCAGCAGTGGGGGCGAGAAACGATCGGTATTCGCACAGGATCTCGCGACGCCCGAGGCAACAGCCGTGCTCGAGCAGTTCATCGCGGACTCGGCAGCGCGGCTGCTGCAGGTCAACTACTTCCCAGCAGCAGTGCCGTCGTCGGTACCGAGTAGCGCAGCTGTGCCCGACAGCGACGACATGGACGTCGACAGCGACACGCGCGCGAGTCGGATCCGCGTGAACCTCGGGATCGAGTACACTGCGGACAAACCGCGCGGCCACGACGCCGTGTGCTTCATCAAGCGCCAGAGCGCGCCGCTCACGAGCGACTTTGCGCTGAACCACCAGCTCCAGGTCATGACGCTCGCGCTCGGGCGGAAGCGCGCAGACGGCGACAAGAGCGCCGAGACGGCGTCGAGCAGCGGCGAGCACACGGAAGAGGAGGACGACGATCACAGCAGCTTGCTCTCGGTCGTGTACAACTACGTGCACCAGTCGTTCGGACCGCTCGTGAACGAGTACTCGAAAGTCCACCAGCCGCAGCACGAAGTCCCGAGCAGCATGAACGAAGGCGCACGAGGTACGATAGTCTGACTGACGTGCTGTGCAAGCTGCTCCTGTGGTGTAAAGATGGTTGGGCATTGACATAGTGTCCATGTGTTGCTACTACGCAGGTCTGCCGGCGATCAAGCGGCGCATGAAGGAGCTCGAGCTCGCGCTGCTGCAGTACCAGCAGAACATTGAGATCCCAGAAGTGAACCTCGTGTTCCACCCTGTCGTCCAGCGCGCTGCGACGTTGGTACGACAGCTGGCACTGTGTTGCTGCACACGTGCGCGAGCGCAGAGTACTGATGCTGTGGGATGCTTTGATGCGCTCAGGTGCGCGAGAGAGGCGTGCTGATCGACGTCGAAGCGCTCGGACTCGAGGACAAAGTGAACGACGTGACGTTCTTGAACGACATCCAAGGCGGCGTGAACAAGTGGATCAAGGAGATCCAGAAGGTCACGCGGCTCGTGAGGTACGCTGCTACTGTCGCTTGCTCGCTCCGTCTCGACGGAGTGGTGTGGATCGCTTGACTCATGTCATCATCATCTGCTCTTGCGTTGCGTGTGTAGCGAGCCGCTGCCTGGCACAGCGATGCAAGAGATCAACTTTTGGTGCGACCTCAACCGCGCGCTGCTGAGTGCGCAGGAGAAGCTCAACTCGCCAGAGGTCGAGATCACGCTCGCACTGTTGAAGCGCGCGAAGCGGTACTTGGCGACCGTGACGTTCAGCGCCGACCACGGGCTCGGTCCTGCGATCCAGCGCGTCGCGAGCGTGATGACGCTCATGAAGGACTTTCCCATGAACTCGATCCTGTCCGCGACCGACATTGCGCAGCTGAACCAAGGCGTGACGCTCGTGTTCACGCACCTCAAGAAGATCCGCGTCGCGGACGAGTACAAGCTCTCGCGACTGCTGCACCTCGTCGAGATCATGTCGAGCGACTTGACGCAGCAAGTGATCAGCGTCTTGCGCGCGTACAACTTGATCCAGATTCCGTTCGAGCACTTTGAGCAGCTCATTCTCTCGAGCAAGGAGCTGTTCTCGAACTGGCACCGCCAAGTCGCGACGCTGTACGACCTGACCAAGGAGCTCTCGAAGCGCCGCGGCTCGATCAACAGCGACAAGCCGCCGCAGCTCTCGGAGCTCCAGATGGAGCACGCAGCGATCGAAGAGCGCTTGCTCGAGCTGTACGAGTTCCGCGAGCAGCACGAGAAGCTGCGGCAAGTGATTGAGCGCGTGCTCGGGAGCGCCGCAGCAATGTCAACGAACGACGCGCGTGGCGAAGTGACAGGCGACGCACTGACTGAGATCAACGCTGCGTACGTCCAACTGAGCTCGCTCGACCCGCTCGACGTGTCGGGCGAAGGTACGACGGCGTGGAAGAACATGCGCAAGTCGTACGAGCTGTGCATCGACCGCGTCGAAGGTCGGATCATCAACAGCCTCACGAGCCGCTTGAGCGCGACGTCGAACGCAGACGAGATGTTCCGCGTGTTCTCCAAGTACAACGCGCTCTTCTTCCGTCCGCGCATTCGCAGCGCCGTGCAGCAGTTCCAGATGCAGCTGATCGAGAACGTGAAGGAAGACGTGAGTAGTCTCCAAGCCAAGTTCCGCGCGCACTACGCGTTCTCGGAAGCCTCGCGCACGAGCAAGCTCCGCGACATTCCGCCAATCGCCGGTGCTGTCATGTGGGCAAAGCAAATCGAGCGGAAGCTCAAGATGCTGCTGTCGCGCGTCGAGAGCGTGCTCGGGAGCGGCTGGGAGCAGCACGTCGAAGGCAAAGCGCTCAAGGTCGCAGCTGAAGCGTTCATTGCGAAGCTGAACCCGCAGCTGATCTTCGACCAGTGGGTCGGCGAGCTCGCGTCGATGCCGATCTTTGACATCAAGAACATCATCTTGAACATCGTGACGGAGGACACGGCGCAGGGCGAGCGCAAGAAGCTCGTCGTGGCGTTCAACCAGCAGATCGTGACGCTGTTCAAAGAAGTGCGCAACTTGGAGTGGCTCGGCTACCGCGTGCCGTTCACGCTCAAGATGATCGCAGAGGACGCAAAGTCCAAGTACCCGTTTGCGATGTCGCTCGACGCGAGTCTCAAGACGTACATGAACTCGTGTCGCCGCGTGCAGCCGATCTTCGAGCCGCTCGTGGCGTCGTACGTACGTGAAGTGCGCGCGACGATCGGCAAGACGTTCTCAAAGGGCAACGAGATGCGCTGGCACGCAGACGGACTCGGCGAGTACGTCACGGACTTGGCCACGAAAGTCGAGCGCTTGCACGACAAGGTCGAAGAGCTGCTGCAGAAGAGCAGCGAGATTGACCAGCTGCTCGACAGTGTTCGCACGAGCGCAGACTTTAGCGCGCAGGACGTCCAGGGCGTGCTGAGCAAGGTCCAGACGATCGTCGATGAGCTCAGTCTCGCTGGCTACGCGAACCTGAACGTGTACGTGAAGAACCTAAACGCGTTGATCAGTGGGATCTTGGCCACGCAGCTCGAAGCGCTGCTGCGCAAGTGGATCGCGTGCTTTGACGTGACGCTCGACGAGAAGAGCGCACCCAGCGTCTTGGACGCAGCGAACGTGACGCCGCGGACGCACCAGATCTTGCTCAAGAACCAAGTGCTGTACCTCGAGCCGTCCGTTGACGATGCGCGGCGACAGTGGATGGTCGAGCTCCAGACGCTGCTGAACTCGGTGTGCGACCTCCCAAAGATCCAGTCGTCGTCGTACGAGAACGTGTACGGCAAGTCGACGGTGTCCGCGCAGCCGTCGCCGTCGCGCAAGAGCGCGAGTGCAAAGCGCCGCGAGTCGGTCTTTCGCGAAGTGCTCGTGCTCGTGCCACAGGCGGTCGTGATCCAGGCGTACAGCGTCGTGGATGCAACGATTGACGACGTCCAGAGCTACGCGTCGACGTGGCTGCAGTACCAAGCGCTCTGGGACATGGACGCGCAGACGGCGATCAACACCGTGGGCGAAGACCTCGAAAAGTGGCAGCAGATCTTGATGGAGATCAAGACCGAGCGCAACAGCTTCGACGCCGTGTTCAACACGAAGCGCTTCGGTCCGATCGTCGTGAACTACCAGCAAGTGCAGGCGCAAGTGAACGTCAAGTACGACGCGTGGCACAACGAGTTCCTCGCGCACTTTGGCGACCTCTTGTGCAACCAGATCCACGCGTTCTACACGACGATCTCGACCAAACGCACGTTGCTCGAGCAGCATGCGCTCGAAGCGGCGACTGCGCAGGTCGTCGCTGCGATCACGCTGATCCAAGAGATGCGCGTGAACCGGTACGAGTGGCAGACTGCCGTCGAGTCGTTCTCCCAGGGCGAGCGCCTGCTGAAGAAGCAGCGGTTCAAGTTCTCGGCCGACTGGCCGTCGCTCGCGAACGTCGAAGGCGAGTGGGAGGCGTTTGTGCAGCTCCTCGAGCGCAAGAGCGTCGCGATGGAGAGTCAGTTGCCGCAGCTCCAAGCGAAGATCCTCGAAGAGAAGGCCGTGCTGGACAAGAAGATCGTGAAAGCCGTGAGTGAGTGGGACGTCGCCAAGCCGCTGCAGGGCGGACCAGCACCAAAGGCGGCGATTGAAGTGCTGATGATCTACGACACGCGCTTCAAGCTCCTGCGCGCGGACCAAGAGAAGATGGCCGCCGCATTGGAAGCGCTGAGCATCGCTGGTACCGTGCAGCTCAACGACGACCGCATGGGCGGCTCGCCGCTCGCGCGCGCAATCGAAGAGCTCGCTGGACTCGACGAAGTGTGGAAGAGCATCGCAAAGGTCTGGACGCACGTCGAGGAGCTCCAGGAGACGCTCTGGTCTGCTGCGCAGCCGCGCAAGATCCGCAAGCAGCTCGAAGACCTGATCGACGAGATGCGCCACTTTCCAGCGCGCGTGCAGCAGTACGAGGCGTTCGAGTACTTTACGAACTCGATCCAAGCGAAGAAGTCGATGAACTCGCTGCTCTCGGAGCTTAAGTCGGACGCGATCCGCGACCGCCACTGGAAGCAGATCCTCCGCTTGCTCCGCATCACGCTGCCGTTCACAGAGCTGACGCTCCGGAGCTTCTGGGACTCGCGCTTGTCGACCGGCGACAACGAACTGAAGCAGATCATCCGCACTGCGCAAGGTGAGATGGCGCTCGACGAGTTCCTGCGTCAGGTCTCGGACTACTGGACGAATTACCAGCTCGACTTGGTGAACTACCAGAACCGGTGCCGCATCATCCGCGGCTGGGACGAGATGTTTGCAAAGCTCGAGGAGCACTTGAACAGTCTCAGCAGCATGAAGCAGTCGCCGTACTACCGCGTCTTCACGGAGCAAGCGACGAATTGGGAGGACAAGCTCACGAAGATCCGCGGGATCCTCGACTTTTGGATCGACGTGCAGCGTCGGTGGGTGTACCTCGAAGGCATCTTCTTTGGCTCGGCAGACATCAAGCAGCAGCTTCCGAAGGAGTTTGCGCGCTTCCAGAGCATCGACAGCGAGTTCACGTCGACGATGAAGCGCGTGGCGCACAAGCCGATGATCGTCGAAGTCGCCAACATCCCAAACTTGCTCCACTCGCTCGAGCGGCAGCAAGAGATGATGGGCAATGTCCAGCGCGCACTCGGCGAGTACTTGGAGCGCCAGCGCGCAGCGTTCCCGCGCTTCTACTTTGTCGGCGACGAAGACTTGCTCGAGATGATTGGGAACAGCAAAGAGCCGCTGCAGATCCAGCGCCACTTGTCCAAGATGTTTGCCGGCATCTCGTCGCTCGAGATGGACAGCACGAACGCGGTCATCTCGGGCATGGTCTCGCGCGAAGGCGAAGTCGTGGCGTTCCGTCAGCCAGTGAAGACGCAAGATGACACGCGCATCAACGTGTGGCTCGGCAAAGTCGAGGAGCAGATGCGCCAGTCGCTCTCGCAGCTCTTGGACGAGGCGATCCGCGCGTACCCGTCCGAGGACGACATTGAGCGGTACGTCCAGTGGGTGTCCGAGTACCCCGCGCAAGTGATCCTCCTCGCGACGCAAGTGCAGTGGTCGCGCGCGGTCGAGAACGCGATGAAAGCGAGCGGCCACGACCTCTCGCTCGTGCTCGCGCAGCTCGACAGTCTCCTCCGGATCCTGAGCGAGCGCGTGCTCTCGGACGTGAAGAACGACGTGCGCAAGAAGTACGAGCAGCTCATCACCGAGCTTGTGCACCAGAAGAGCGTGACCAAGCGTCTGCTGCAAGCAGATGTGAGCAGCGTCGACGACTTCCGCTGGCTCTACCACATGCGCTACTACTTCCACGCCACCGAGACTGATCCGCTCAAGAAGCTGAGCATCAAGGTCTCGAACGCGTCGTTCTCGTACGGCTTTGAGTACCTCGGAGTCGGCGAACGCCTCGTCTCGACGCCGTTGACCGAGCGGTGCTACCTCACGCTCACGCAAGCGCTGGACTTTGGCATGGGCGGCAACCCGTTCGGTCCTGCTGGCACTGGTAAGACCGAGTCTGTGAAAGCGCTCGGGTCGCAGCTCGGGCGCTTCGTGCTCGTGTTCAACTGCGACGAGCACTTTGACTTTCAAGCCATGGGTCGGATCTTCGTGGGGCTCTGCCAAGTCGGCGCGTGGGGCTGCTTTGACGAGTTCAACCGCCTTGAAGAGCGCGTGCTCTCGGCAGTGTCGCAGCAGATCCTCGCGATCCAGAGCGGCGTGTCGTCGATCAAGACGCAGAAGCCGCCAGTGAGTACTGCGCTTGCATCTGCAGCTGGAACGAGCAACAGCGCTGGCACGACGATCGAGCTCTTGGGCAAGAGCGTGAAGCTCCATCCGGACGTCGGCATCTTCGTGACGATGAACCCTGGCTACGCAGGCCGCTCGAACTTACCGGACAACCTCAAGCAGCTCTTCCGGAGCATTGCGATGGTCGCACCAGATCGCGAGCTCATTGCGCAAGTGATGCTCTTCTCGCAGGGCATCACGACAGCCGAGCAGATCTCGGCCAAGGTCGTGCTGCTCTTCAACTTGTGCGAAGACCAGCTCTCGAAGCAGCCGCACTACGACTTTGGACTGCGCGCGCTCAAGAGCGTGCTCGTGAGCGCTGGGCAGCTCAAGCGCAAGATCTCGCAGAGTGGCAGTGGCGCCACGAGTCTCGAAGAGCTCGAGACAAAGGCGCTGATCGGCTCGATCAGCGATACGATCTTGCCAAAGCTCGTCGCACACGACGTGCCAGTGTTTGAGACGCTGCTCAAGGGCGTGTTCCCTGGCACCGACACGCACCGGATCCAAGAAGACGGTCTGCGCGCCAAGGTCGTCGAGCTCGCAGTCAAGAACAAGCTCGTGGCGCACGACCAGTGGGTCGAGAAGGCGCTGCAGCTGTACCAAGTGATGCAGCTCCGCCACGGCGTCATGCTCGTTGGGCCGTCTGGCACAGGCAAGTCAACTGCGTGGCGCATCTTGCTCGACGCCATGGAGCAGTTTGACGGCACGAAGGGCGAAGCGCACGTGATTGACCCAAAGGCTCTGTCGAAAGAGCACCTGTACGGCGTGCTCGACAACACGACGCTCGAGTGGACCGACGGTGTGTTCACGCACATTCTCCGCCAAGTGCTCAACAGCGTGCGCGGCGAGAGCGAGAAGCGGCACTGGATCATCTTTGACGGCGACGTCGACCCAGAGTGGGCCGAGAACCTCAACTCTGTGCTCGATGACAACCGCTTGCTCACGCTGCCGTCTGGCGAGCGCCTCGAGATCCCGCCGAACGTCTGGATCATGATGGAGACAGAGACGCTCCGGTACGCGACGCTCGCGACTGTGAGTCGCTGCGGCATGGTCTGGTTCTCTGCCGACACGGTGCAGACGACGCACATTGTCGAGCACTACTTGCAAGTGATCCGCGACGACATCGCCGCGGTGTCGTCGTTCTCGCTCCAGCCGAGCGAGACCGAAGCGATGCGCAAGAGCGCGCACACGTACGTTGCACTCGTGCGCGACGTGATCTCGCGCGGCGACGGCATGCCGAGTGTGATCGAGATGTGCTTGGAGCAATCCATGGCACTGACGCACATCATGGACGTCACGGCGCTCCGACTGCTCATGTCGATGTTCTCGCTCCTCGGACGCGGTCTTGCGCGCATCCACGAGTACAACGAAGCGCACTCGGACTTTCCAATGACAGACGACCAGATCGCGCAGTTTGCCCCCAAGTGGCTCGTGTTCTCGATCGTCTGGGGCTTTGGCGGCTCGATGGACTCGGCGAACCGCGTGCTCCTGTGCGAGTTTGTCGTCCAGACGCTCGAGAACCGCATCGTGTTCCCTGCATCGGCGACAGCGTCTTCGATGTCGAGCGCGTCAGAGACGAGTCTGCTCGAGTACGAAGTGAACATTGACGACGGCGAGTGGCGGCAGTGGATCCGCTCGATCCCGCAGCTCGACTTGGAGAGCCACCGCGTGCTCTCAACAGACGTTGTCGTGACGACAGTTGACACGATCCGGCACGTCGAAGTCTTGCGCGGCTGGCTCTCGCAGCACCGGCCGCTCATTCTCTGCGGTCCGCCTGGCAGCGGCAAGACCATGACGCTCACGTCGACGCTGAGCTCGCTCCCGGAGTTTGAGTTTGCGAGTCTCAACTTCTCGTCCGGGACGTCGCCAGAGCTCATTCTCAAGACGTTTGCGCAGTACTGCGAGTACAAGCGCACGCCGAACGGCATGATCTTGGCGCCCAACGCACCAGAGAAGTGGCTCGTCGTGTTCTGCGACGAGATCAACTTGCCAGAAGCGGATCGGTACGGCACGCAGCGCGTGATCACGTTCTTGCGGCAGCTTATTGAGCAAGGCGGGTTCTGGCTCGGCGGCAAGAACACGTGGGTGCGGCTCCAGCGCATCCAGTTTGTCGGTGCGTGTAACCCGCCGACAGACCCAGGACGCGTGCCGATCTCGCTCCGTCTCCTGCGCCACGCGCCAGTGCTGCTCGTCGACTTTCCGTCGTACCCGTCGCTGAAGCAGATCTACGGGACGTTCAACCGCGCGTTGCTCAAGCTCACGCCGTCGCTCCGGTCGTACGTCCAGCCACTGACAGACGCCATGGTCGACGTGTACAACAGCAACCAGACGCGGTTCACTGCGGAGATCCAGCCGCACTACATCTACAGTCCGCGCGAGCTCTCGCGCTGGATGCGTGCGCTGTACGAAGCGATCGAGCCGCTCGAGTACGAGATCGACATTGAGACGCTCGTGAAGCTCGTGTTCCACGAAGCGCTGCGGCTGTTCATGGACCGACTCGTGACGCCAGAGGAGCAGAAGTGGTGCTTTGACACGTGCAAAGAGATCTTGCGGATGCACTTTCCGCAGAGCGCGACGTCGTTTGAGATGGTCGAGTTTGGTGGCCAGCACCCCGTGCTCTTTAGCACGTGGCTCACGAAGAACTACACCGAGAGCTCGACTGCGGACCTGCGCAAGCACATTGAAGCGCGTCTGCGCGTGTTCTACGAAGAGGAGCTGAACGTCCCACTCGTCGTGTTTGACTCGGTCATTGACCACGTCCTGCGCATCGATCGTGTGCTACGGCAGCCACTTGGGCACTTGCTCTTGGTCGGCGAGAGCGGCGCTGGCAAGACCGTGCTGTCTCGCTTCGTGAGCTGGATGAACGGCATCTCGGTGTTCCAGATCAAGCTCACGTCAAACTACACGCTCGAGAACTTTGACGACGACCTGCGCGTGGTCCTCAAGCGCTGCGGCTGCGACGGCGAGAAGATCTGCTTCATCTTTGACGAGTCGAACGTCCTTGGCGCAGCGTTCTTGGAGCGCATGAACGCGCTCTTGGCGTCCGGTGAAGTCCCCGGTCTCTTTGAAGATGACGAGTACACGTCGCTCATGCACGCGTGTCGCGAAGCCGTCCAGCGCGACGGCGTCATGGTCGAGAACACCGAAGACGAGCTCTTCCGGTACTTTACAAAGCAAGTGCAGCGCAACTTGCACGTGGTCTTCACGATGAACCCGGCGTCTGGAGACTTCCAGAACCGGAGCAACACGTCGCCGGCGCTGTTCAACCGCTGCGTCGTCGACTGGTTCGGCACGTGGAACAACCACGCGCTCGCGCAAGTGGCGTACGAGTTCACAAACACGCTCGACTTGCCAGGTCGGAGCGACTTTAGCATCCCAGTCGACGCAGAGGAGATCTTGGCGACGCTCGTGCCGCACATTGCGACCGGGACGTTCCGCGATGTCCTTGTTGCGAGCATTGTGCAGTTCCACCACGCGGTGCTGCAGCACATGCGCCGGCTCCAGAAGCGCCACATGAAGGCGAACCACATCTCACCGCGCGACTACTTGGAGTTCATTCGGCACTTTGTCGCACTGTACTCGGAGAAGCGCGCGCAGCTCGAGGACCAGCAGCTCCACTTGAACGTCGGTGTCCAGAAGCTCCAAGCGACGCGCGAGCAAGTGGCTGAGCTCCAGGGACAATTGAGCTTGAAAGAGCGCGAGCTCAAGAAGAAGGACGTCGAAGCGAACGAGAAGCTCCAGCAGATGATCCGCGAGCAGAACGAAGCGCAGACGAAGAAGATCGACACGGAGAAGCTCGCAGCGGACCTCGCGACGAAAGACCAGGAGATCAGTTCGCGCAAGAAAGTCGCCGAAGCCGACTTGGCACAGGCTGAGCCTGCGCTGTTGGAAGCTCAGGCGTCTGTGAACTCGATCCGCAAGTCGCAGCTCGACGAGATCCGTGCGCTCGCGCGTCCGCCAGTTGCAGTGCGCCTTGCCGTCGAAGCGGTCGCTGTGATGCTCGGCGAGACGAGTCTCGACTGGTCGGACCTTCGGCGGTTCATCCGCAAGGACGACTTCATCTCCAGCGTCGTGAACTTTGACTCGCAGAAGCTCACGGCGCGCCAGCGCCACACGATCCAGACCAACTACATCGAGAACGCCGAGGAGTTTGAGTACGAGAAGGTGAACCGCGCGTCGAAAGCCTGCGGTCCGCTGTACAAGTGGGTCGTGTCGCAGATCAGCTACACGGCGATTCTGCACAAGATCCAGCCGCTGCGCGAGGAGGTGCAGGCACTGATCGAGACGTCAGCGGATTTGCGCAAGAGCTACGAAGAGGCCAAGACAACGATCGATGCCCTCGAAGTGCGCATCGAGAGCTACAAGCACGAGTACGCGGCGCTGATCAACGAAGCGCAGATCATCACGAACGACATGGCGCAAGTGAACAAGAAGGTCGAGCGGTCCGTCGCGCTGCTGAACAACCTCTTGCACGAAAGCGAGCGCTGGGAAGCGGGCGCGAACGACTTTGACACGCAGATGCAGACGCTCGTGGGCGACACGCTCCTGTGCTCGGCGTTCCTCACGTACGTTGGGTTCCTCGACTTCCAGCAGCGCAAGATCCTCACACAGGACTGGCGCGACATCTTGGAGACCATGGGCATCGCGACGCGGCCGCAGCTGAGCTTTGTCGACTACCTCTCGCGTCCGAACGAGCAGCTCGAGTGGCAGCTGAGCGAGCTCCCATCAGACGAGCTCTGCTACGAGAACGCGATCATCTTGCAGCGCTTCCATCGGTTCCCGCTCATCATTGACCCGTCTGGTCAAGCGAACAACTTCATCATGCGGTACTACGCGCTCAAGACGAACAAGAAGATCGCGCAGACGTCGTTCCTCGACAGCTCGTTCATGAAAGTGCTCGCGAGTGCGATTCGCTTTGGCACTGCGCTCCTTGTGCACGAGGTCGAGAAGATCGACCCGATCTTGAACCCGGTGCTGAACCGCGAGCTGTACAAGACTGGCGGTCGCGTGCTCATTCGTCTCGGCGGCGAAGAGATCGACTACTCGCCAGACTTTCGGCTCTTCTTGATCACGCGCGACCCGTCGTGCCGCTTCAGCCCCGACATCTGCAGTCGTGTGACGTTTGTGAACTTCACGGTCACGCCGAGCTCGCTCGAAAGCCAGGGCCTGAGCATCTTGATGAAGAATGAGCAGCCAGAGGTCGAGGAGAAGCGCAACAACTTGCTCAAGCTCCAGGGCGAGTATCAAGCGAAGCTTCGCGAGCTCGAAGACGCGCTCTTGCAGCAGATCAACAACGTCCAGGGCAACATCTTGGACGACGACAGTGTCATCAACGCGCTCGAGAGCATGAAAGCCGAAGCCGCGCACATCTCGGAGCAAGTCGCGCAGACGCAGACGACAATGCGCATTGTCGAAGCTGCTACGAGTCGGTACCGTCCGCTCGCAAAAGCAGCGTCGCGGCTCTTCTTTGCGCTCGAGAGCCTCTCGTCGATCCACTTTCTGTACCAGTACTCGCTCGGCTTCTTCCTGAGCTTGCTCACAAAAGTGCTCTCGCTCCCGCCGCACGCGAGTCAGGACGGACGCCTCGAGAGCCTCTCGAACGCGCTGTTCTTCCACACCGCTGGTCGCGTGAGCCGCGGACTCGCTGAGAGCGACAAGCTCATGTTTGCGCTCCGCCTTACGCAGATCTACTTGGAGCTCCAGCAAGAGAGCGCTGCGGTCCAGAGCACAGCTGCAGCTATGAACGCCGGCACGCCGTTTGACGGTCCGCTTGACGACGAGCTCGACGTTCTACTTGGCTCGACGCCGACGTTCTTGCGTCCAGACGTCGACAGTGCGCGGCTCGAGCTGCGCGAGTTGCTCCCCGCGTTTGCAAAGACCGAGCTCGAGCAGCTGCTCAAGCTGCTCCAAGTGCCGTCGTTCAAGCACCTGGAGTCGCACGTGCGCGAGAACCCGGCAGAGTGGAACGCGTTCATGACGCACGCTGTGGCAGAGAAGCACATCCCAGACGGCTGGGACGCACCGCTCGTGAACAGCGCAGTCACGCCGCGCCGCGCAGCGTTCCGCGACGTTATCCTCGTTCACTTCTTGCGTCCCGACCGCGTGCTCTACGCTGCGGAGCAGTACGTGACGCTCGTGTTTGGCGCTGCGTTCCCGTGGCGCGGCGAGATCGAGCTGCAGAAGAACATTGAGCACGACACGCAGGCGACGCGCGCGATCTTGCTGTCGTCCAAGCCGGGCTTTGACGCGAGCGCGCAGATCGACGAGCTCGCTGTGACGCTCCAGAAGAAGTACAACTCGGTCGCTATGGGCTCGGCCGAGGGCTTTGACGCCGCGGAGAAGGGCTTGAACACGGCGCTGAAGAACGGGACGTGGCTGCTGCTGCGGAACGTCCACTTGTGTCCGTCGTGGCTCGTGACGGTCGAGAAGAAGCTGTACAACGCTCGGGACTCGGCGCACCCAAACTTCCGCCTCTTCCTCACGAGCGAGATCCACCCGAGCTTGCCGGTGAACCTCTTGCGCATGTGCGACATCTTTGTGTTTGAGCCACCGAGTGGCATGAAGCTCAGCATGGTGCGCACGCTCGACACCGTGTCGGCCGAGCGCATGAACAAGACGCCAGCCGAGCGCGCGCGTCTGTACTTGCTCCTCTCGTGGTTCCACGCGCTCGTGCACGAGCGACTGCGGTACGTCCCAGTCGGCTGGTCCAAGACGTACGAGTTCAGTCAGTCGGACTTCCGCGGCGCCTGTGACGTGATTGACCGGTGGGTGAACTCGGTCGGACTCAACCGCGCGCACGTGGCGCCTGACAATATCCCGTGGACTGCGATCCGCACGACGCTGAAGGAGTCGGTCTACGGCGGCCGCGTCGACAATGAGTTTGACCGCGAGCTCATGGACACGCTCCTGGAGCACGTATTCACGCCCGAGAGCTACCAGAACACGTTTGAGCTCGTGAGTGGCACTGGTGACGACGAGAGTGAGACGCTCTTGATCGCCGAGGGCAAGACGAAGCAGCAGTTCATGGAGTGGATCCAGCGCCTCCCGAGCACGAACCCGCCGTCGTGGATGGGGCTCCCTCGCTCCGCCGAGACGATGGTGCTCATTAGCCAGGGCAGTCGCACACTGCGCAACCTCCAGGTCATGCAGGACGTCTACGGCAGCGAGAGCGAGAGCGCGAGTGGCGACGAAGAGAGCATGGTGCTCGGCACGGCGGCTGGGAATAATGGCGGCGACGACAGTATGGGCGACGACACGCGGCCAAAGTGGGTCCAGGACCTCGACCGGCGCGTCGACGCCTGGCTCGCGCTCTTCCCAAGCGCGTTGCCAGCGATGTCGCGCGACCCAGCGAACTTTGGAAACCCGATCTACCGCTGCATGTTCCGCGAGCTCGAGCTCGGTGCCGAGTACCTCGCAACGGTCACCGGTCTCCTCGCGACGATCAAGAGCGTGTGCGCGTACACGACGAAGCCGACGAACGACATTCGCGAAGCCATGCAGACGCTGTACCGCGAGAAGCTCCCGAGCCAGTGGCTCGCGCTCTACCGCGTGTCGACCGAGCTGAGCTTGAGCCAGTGGCTCGCAGACTTTGCGCTCCGTATTCGCCAGCTCCACGCGCTCGCGAGCATTGCGCCAGACGAGCTCTTGCAGACGCCTGGCGGCATCTGGCTCGGTGGTCTCTTCTCGCCGGAAGCGTTTGTGACTGCGGCGCGCCAGAGCGTCGCAGCGGCGCTCGCGTGCTCGCTCGATGAGCTCGAGCTCGTCGCTGAGGTCGACACAACGGGTCATGTCGGGAGCTTTGGCGTGAGTGGCTTGCAGCTCGAAGGCGCGTCGTGGGCGTCGAGCGCGATCTTGCCGTCCGACATCATTCGGAACAACCTCGCGCTCCTGCACTTGCGCTGGACGTCTGCAGCTGACGTCGCTGCGCAGACCGACTTTCGCCGCTTGCCAGTCTACTCGAGCGACAAGCGCGACCACTTGCTCTTCTCCGTGTCGGTCCACGTCGACAGCGCGGCGTTCCCCAAGACGCAGTGGATCCAGCGCTCGATCGCGCTCGTGCTCTGGCAGCTCACTGTGTAAGCGAGCGAGCGAGTGACTGACTGCATCGAGCATTCATAGCAGCATCAGCAACAGTAGCAGTGACAACGACAGACAGACAGACTCGAGGCATCCAACGCTAGCAAGTGCCAATGCTTGCTCTGCAAGTATGTGGATGTGTGTGTTGTGTGTTGCATATACAGACAGATCCGTTCCTACTTCATGTGTCTTTGCTCTCGTACTCAAACGA
>JAASFN010000512.1:0-18833 GCA_023333795.1 Globisporangium rhizosaccharum | reverse complement strand
TCACACCACTCGTGTTCAAGCTCCACGCTTAACACACTCGTGTTCGCAAGTTAGCGATCCAATGACATAGCTGCAGAGGTAGTTCAGAGTCATGGTGAAGACGATGAGTGTTCATTCATTCATTCATGCGATTAGCCAAGAGATGACTCGACATGCACAGGATCGTTCGGCGCTCTCTCTCGCCCTCTCTTGCTTCTCATGCGCAAGGCACTGAAAGAGACAGAGAGAGCGAGAGAGCGCGACGACGAGAACGAGACAGAGACGCTCAGCGCGAGCGAGGCGCGTGGATGAGTCTGCTTCACAAGTGCGATGGACTCACGTGCACACTGCTGGCAGCGGTTCAGAGCTCCACAGGCTTCTGCTTGGACGCAAAGTTGTCGTAGTACTCGACAACCTTGTCCCAGTTGGCGACGTTCCAGAACGCCGAGATGTACTCTGGGCGGCGGTTCTGGTACTTGAGGTAGTACGCGTGCTCCCAGACGTCGAGACCGAGGATCGGAATGAGCGGCTGGTCGACGCCCGGCATGAGCGGGTTGTCCTGGTTCGGCGTCGATGTGATCGCGAGCGAGCCGTCGGCCTTGACACCGAGCCACGCCCAGCCCGAGCCGAAGCGCGTCGACGCAGCGGCGTTGAACTCCTGCTTGAGCTGGTCGAGCGAGCCAAAGTCCTGCTCAATGCGCGCCTTGAGCGCACCGTGCGGCGCCGTGTTGGTCGAGCCCGGGCTAGTCATCCACGTCCAGAAGAGCCTACAGGGCACGTGTCCACGTGGTGAGTGTTACTGTGCATATGCACTCGCGTCAAACAGAGCAAACAAGAGAGAGCGAGAGAGAGAGGACGTACGAGTGGTTGTAGTGACCACCGCCGTTGTTGCGCACTGGGGCCTCAGTCGCAGTCTTCACAATCTCGAGGATCGACTTGCCCTTGAGCGCCGTGCCCTTGTCCTGCAGTCGGTCGCAAGCAACGCATGCGTGAATACACACAGGCGTCTTGGATCGCGCGTCCATACGCATATACAAGGAGAGAAGGACGTACCGACGCGATGTAGTTGTTGATGTTGTTGATGTACGCCTGGTGGTGCTTTGTGTGGTGGATGTTCATCGTGTCCGTGTCCACAAACGGCTCGAGCGCATTGTAGTTGTAGCTGAGCTTTGGGAGTTCGAACGACATCGTAGCGGATTGGTGGTGGCTTCCTCTTCTTCTTGGGAGCAGGCGGAGGGCTTGAGCTTGAGGCGAGCGAGGCGAAATCGCGAATGAAGCAGTGGCTGCGGCTTGAAGGTCGTCGCCATCAGGTCGGACATCCATGATGCTCGACGATTGCGAAGGTTGCGGTCGTGATTGCGCCATCAACGGCTGCAATCTCAACTTTTATGCTATATTTTGTATGCGTGTGTCGACCTCTCATCTCGCAACCGAATTAGCAAACGACAAGCCGAAGATCGTAAGCGTCAGTCCCTTTGGATTCGTAACCAGAGCAGCTCGTTGCGTACATGCTCGAGCACATGCACATGAGAGAGTTCGTTCGAACATGTATGTATTTGGTCTACTTGCTCGTGCCTACATGGTGCTGTATGAGCGTAGCGCTTGCAGGTGCATTGAGATCGTGGTTGTTTCGGTGCAAACTGTAAAAGATCTCGTTTGCTCAATCGTCATGTACTACTTTGTATGCGCAACACGAATTAGTACCATTAATTCCGCACTAGTGTATGTAGTGAACACAAAGTAGTGCAATTAATTTGATTGGCGTGCGAGATGTCACTTGAAAGGTCTCGCAGCACCCTACTCGTTCTTCATACGTCCACCCTTTTCCCCATGCCTTGTCCACTAGAGCAATTGAGCAATCGCGCGAAGCACAAACACACAACCAACACCGCAAATAGAAGTGTCAGTGTGAGCGAGAGTCAGCGAGCAAGCGAGACGTACGTGAGCTCGAAGATCGAGTATTGGTACATGGCCGTGAACGAGAAGGACTCATAGCCGAGCATCGTGAAGCGCGGCGCAATGCAAAAGCTCGAGCATCGCACCGTGGCATACAGATCAGCACATCGTAAGTGCGCTAGCATGCAACGATTACGTGCTGAGCACCGATACTCCTTCACTGACATGGATCGAAGGCTTGCGGTTGGCGAGCGGACACTCAGAACACGATACGCACAGTGAGCACACCAAGATGCTGAAGTGCTGACACAGAAAATGTCGTATTTGCATATTCTTGAGAGACAGAAGACTGAACTTCGCGCTGGTCTTCGTTCTGCCCCAGAGGTGCTCACTATGCCTACGACACACCGCCTGCCTCCTTTTGCCGCCGCCGACCATGTGGCAGCGCTCAACTAACTGCTGCTGCCTACGCTTCCAATACGACCTCTGCCGTGGATCCGCATCGGCGATCCGCACGTAGCCGGCATTGTGAGCCTTGACGCAGAATCACTTGAAGTCATTCTCCAGTTACTGCAGGTCTGCGAGCACACACTATATGTGCGCATGTACATCACCACTGAGCCGCTGGTGAGTGTGAATGTCACTCGTCGTGTGTTCGTGTGCTCTAAATCCTCAATAAACACCATTTCCAATTCAAACTGGGACGACCAGACTTTCTAACGGGGAAGTGGTCGATTCAATTTGGGCAGAATGAACAGAATAATCCTGCACATATTGAACCTTTTCGATGTGTTTCAAAAGATGTTGTATTGTCGTTACTGGTCTTTCAACAGACATGTCTTCTGTATTAAAGACACGACGGTGGAACTTCATTTGTGCTGGTCGCAACATTTTGTCATGCGCCCATCAGCAACCTGTTCTTTACCCTTAATCGTACTTCTTGATGGTCCTGCGTGGATCCCATCACAAAGATGACAAAAAATTGTTTTCGCTTGCCTTCGCGCTGAGAACACGTTCTCAATCGGTCTCAGCATTGGAATTGGGCGGTTGATACGCACATTCGAGAGTTGTAGGTCTTGGCGATAGAATGAAAAATTGTCAAGTCGCACATTGCGTCTATCTTGCGCCATCTCCTCGTTGAACTGCGTGATCTGGCGCTCGAAGATCGCGCCGTTCATCCATCCTCGCCGAGAGGTGGCGTACTGCAAGCCGAGCTCAGTTGGACTCTTGTTCTCAAAGCACAGAAGCGCAGATCCGAGAAGAGAAGAGGTGGTCGAGCAGATCCGTCCACGTTAGTAGTCATCGCAGTAATATGCTTATTGCTGCTATTCCTACCTGTAATTGGACTCAGGCCAATCTTACTTTCGCGTTAGCGAGAAGCGAGATTGCACTGATCCACTTGGTTGAGGAAGCGTAGAGGCAAACAGACTCGCACGGGCGTGTGAGTCGAATGCCGGTCCTGGCGAAGATCTTGAGCCGAGAGGCCGGAGAGAGGATTGGAGGCGGCTTGTGTGGTGGACGGTAAATTTGCAACTGAGTTAAAATGCAGTCCTGGTTCCTGCTGCTGTCTGCTCCTGCTGTCTTGCTACTCCTAAATCACCCGAAGGGCTCCTAGAGGTTTTATAGATAAAACCTCGAACATGCAGATATAAACCTACTTCTGAATATAAAATATTGGGTACACTTGAGGTTCAACCCATCGACCTTGAACTTGAAGTCTGGTAGGAAAATTCCTCGTGATGTGATTGGCTCGCGCCTCTCACTTGAACCTGGCTGTCGCGTTGAACCGCGTCACCGGTTCATTTCCCAAGAGCAGGAACCAACATTCCGCACATGATTGCGCCCAGTGGTGAATACTCATCCACTGCCTTGTGCCGGAATGGTCCATGACATCATCGAATGACGTCACCTGGGTATCGACAGTAATGCCGGTACGGTTCGGTAATTGTCACTCATGAGGTACTGAAGATGGTGTGTCCCACACAACCGTGTCTCCATGTAATGGCCAAGCAGAGGCCCATTACACTACCCGCATGAATTGCCGCTGATGCTCTGTCTGACTTGCCGCTGATGCTCTTGTATAACACGCTGCTTGTAACGGGGCTGCTGGGCTAAGTACGAGAAAGCACAGCATACGCCTGAATAGTGGCCTCGCCTGATTTCTGACGACCTCGGTCGTTCAATCAGAGGACTCACTAATTAGGATAGCTCTCCCACTTTCATCACTATATCAGATCTTAATACAAAAACCTCAGTTGAAAATACCGAGTTCAGCGCAGATCTCCTGCGCTTCACCCAAACGCTTCCTCGTAAGACCACGTGTAAGACAAGGTCACGGAGCCCACCCCCGTGACACTGCTGTAGTGGTCGCGAGTCTCATCCATGTTGTATACGTCTCGCGGCGCGTAGTTTGCCGTGGCCGACCGCAAGTCTTGTCGCCCTCTTGGCAGTACGTCAGCCTTGGCTGACGCGGCCTCTCCGTGCGTGCTGCGACTTCATGCTGTGTCGCTTTTGGAAGCGCTGCAGCCAGTCGTTGCCCAGCGACAGAGCTTGGATGCAGCGGCTGCATCGAGATCGGGCAGCATCGCTCGCCGCAGCTTGTCGGCCTTGTACCGAATTGTGGCGCTGGTCACAAGGGCAATATTGAGCGCTGCGCACCGGTTTGGCCCATGCAGACGAACCGGGCTGTGTGGCTGGACGAGTTTTTACTATTGTTGCAGGGCGTCTGCGAGAATTGACTTGGTGAGTGACTTGGAGAGACAGATCGACAGCATCTCTCTCGTTAAGTTCGCTGCGCTTTTCATGTCGGGGTTCGCGTGCGCACCACGTAGCGCGCGCTTTTGCCGAACGCCAGCCGCACGCGTGTCTTCGCCATCGGTCTTTATCGAATTTGCAAGGGTTGTAATTTTGGCAGGGACCAATATTTTGAGGTGAGCCTGTACTGTAAGCAATGCATAATAAACTCTGCATAGTAAACTGAAGATGCCCGTCGAAGTACGTATTTGTGTTGCGTTCAGTATACTGTAAGCGACGACCGCTGATTCGCTTAGCCATATGCCTTTTTAGCGTGGTACACGCGAATTAGCGTAATACACATTCATTTTTTGGCGATTGGCGATTGGTTGAGAGAGAGCATCCAAGACATCGCGCTTGAAAGGTCAAAGCTCATCCAAGACATCCAAGACGTCATCGCCATCGTCTCAAGAAGTGATGGAGATGGAGGACGTCAGCGCGGTTGCGCCACCGCCAGCAGCACGTGCGCTGCACCCGCCATCAGTGCAGCCAGTGTCGGACCTCGAAGTCGCGGCGCAGTACGCAGAGTTTGAGATCCATTCCGTTGCAGAGCAGTTTGCTGGCGCAAGTGTTGCCGGCGTGCCGCAGCCAGTAGCAGTCGCAAGCAGCAGCAGTAACGCTACTGCACTTGGGAATGCCAAAGAGCACGACGATGACGACGACACAGAAGATGACAATGACGACGACGACAGCGACGACGAGCTTGCAGCATCGTCGTCGAGCGCGTCGAGCACCGATGCGAATGGTAACGACAGCGACACCGAAGATGAGGACGGCGACGATGAAGCGAGTCGCAACAAGCTGCGCGCCGAGATCGAAGCTGCGATGGAGAAAGACGAGAACAAAGCGTCGGGGCCGCTCAAGACTGCGAACGAAGTCGCAGCGATCCCAGTGCGCGAGCCAAGCGTCGAGCTCACTGCCGACTGTCCGATCGCACGCTGCGGGACGATCCTGAACGTGAGCGTCCCAGGCCTAATGCTCACGATCAAGTCGGACATGAACGCAAAGCCACTTGATGAAGAGAGCGTGCTGTGTCTCGAAGACCGCACGGTGCTCGGGTGCGTCGACGAAGTGTTTGGACCCGTGATGATGCCGATGTACCTCGTGCGGTTCGAGCGCGCGGAGAAGATGCCAGCGCAAGCGACGATCAACACTGTCGTGTACTACGCCACGGAGCACACGACGTACATTGTCCCCGAGCAGATCAAGGACAAGGGCACGGACGCGTCCAACATCTTTGACGAAGAGACCGACGAGACCGTGTACTCGGACGACGAAGCCGAGTCAGCGGCGAAGCGCCAGAACCGCAAGCGCAACCGCGGCGGCAATGCATCGCAGTACAGTGACGACACCGCTGCTGCTGCTGCTGCACGAGGTGGGAGCGACAGGAGCAGCTCGAGCTTCTCTGACTATCGCCATGGTGTCAGCAGCAGCCGTGAAGGGCGAGCGAGCAACGGAGCAGGAGGACGTGGCAACAGCAGCAGCAGCAGTGGCAGCTATGCGCAGAACCCACCAGCGCAGCCACCGATCCAGAGCCAGAGCCACGGAGGTCACACGCACTACACGCAGCCAGGGTTCGCTGCACCAGGTCCGCACATGGCGTACGCAGTGCAGCCGATGGGGTACGCACAGCCGCCGCCTCCAGTTGGCTACGCACAGCAGCAGCCACCTCCACCACCGATGCCGTACAGTCAAGTGTCGATGCACCAGCCACCACAGAGGCATCCGTACCAGCAATCACCACCGCAGCACTTTCACTCGCAGCAGCACCAGTTCCAGCATGCGCCTCCGATGCCAGCGTACGCTCCGCCGATGCCAGGTCAGCAGCAGTTCTACCACGCGCCACCGCCGCCACCGCCATCGCACCAAACGTACTACGGAGCAGCGCCGCCGCAGTACGCACCACAGGCGACGACGTACTACACACACGCGCCACAACAGCAACCGCCTCGTCCACCACTTCCACCAGGTCCGTACGACCACCAACCGCCTAGAAACTAGAGAGAGATGTAGATTAGCACCCCACGCGCACACTCGACGAACTGCTCAATGCACGTGCTGCTCGTGAACCTGCCGCTTGGCGCTGTCTGGTCCTCCTCATCACTTTGTCAGCCGCTGCTTGTTAGAGCGTTACCACTATGAGACTGAATGGCGTTGCTGCATGCGTTTAGAGAACCGAGACGTGATGTAGAGCGATAGAGAGAGACGGCGTCTGCTGCTCACGTCGACGTCAGTGTGACGCTCGCAACGTAGCCGTTCTTCATCACCTGGCGCAACAAGTTGCAGCACCGCGTGTTTGTGAGATCAAGTGCGTCTAGAGGCGAGTGACGACCCCGTAACACGCACAATACAACGGACCTCAAAGATGCAGCCAGGCACTGGGCTGTAGCACAGACTCGAACCAAATGGGTGGAGACCGAGGCCATTGTCGTGGATCACTGGACGCAGCTCTGCGGCTGCACCGAGCATCGTGCGGATCTCTTTCCACTGACAATAGCAGCAGTGCACATCACACGACAGCAGCAGCAACACCAAGCACACATGAGCTTTACGTTCGAGACCAACGCATGAGCACAGCTGGCTAATGGGACAATGCAGTGCGTACAGGCGTCTCAGGCGTGATCTCTGCGATCCGGTGCTTCTTGATCCCAGACTTTTGCAGAATCGGCGACGTCTGGAAGCGCAAGCGGAAGTTGCACTTGTTGTACGAGCCGAACTCGGGATGCCTACGTGCACAAGACACAGAGCAAGAGCAAGAGAGAGAGAGAGAGAGCAAGAGCGTGAGTGGGTTGTCAACACTGTCAGCAACTTGCACCATAGCCAGTGAAGCTACGGGCAAACGGACCCGAGTGCGTTCGTCTTCATGATGACTTTCGAGACCGAGTGGAGCGAGTCGTAGAGAATGTCGATGCCCAAGTGCTGGTAGTTGTGAAAGTACTCGCCAATGACGCCGCCTGCGACGCTGGCGCTACAGCAGGAAGTCAAGACCCATGGCAAACGTGTCAGGCATGTCTCTCTCGAGTACCTCGTGCGCTACCACAAAGCGACAGCGAGCTTGAGGCAAACAGTGCGTACCCGTCGTTCGGGTCCTCGGATTTCCGAAACACTGACACGGGTTGGCCGATCTCGCTCATCACTTCCTACGCCGTCCATCGTAAGACACACGCATCGTGATAGCAGCGCACGTGGGTCAGTCTACTGTGCTCCTACTCGATACAAAACGTTGGTTGGTTGGCGCTGGACACACACACGCACCTGGGGCGACCACCCGAGCTCAATGCGCTGCTTTCGTCCCGTGAACGCGAACGACGTCGTGGCTGCGCCAATGTCCACCTCTACAGGCTCAAAGTAGTGCCTAGCTCATCAGTCAGCAGTGACGCAAGCCATGTGAGCAATGATCGTGTCGGTTGCGTCCTGTGGCATCAACACAGAACAAAGCACGTTGTACGCACTTCTTTGCAGGCGGCGGAATGCCTGGCGAGCGGTAGTTGCCGCCAGCAAACACCATGAAGCCAGTCGCTGCGGGCGTCGCTCCGTTCTGATGATAGAGATGGAGAGAGAGATGGTATCACGTGAGACGGACATTCGGAGCAAGCGTTAGCGTCTAGCGCTAGTCAAGATGACGTGCTGGAGCAGTTAGCAAAGACGTACTGGGAACTCGAGTGGCAGCTCCGTGTCGTTCTGGTACAAATGGCGGTACTCCTCTGGAATTGGGAACTTGACGCACCCGCCTTCGTATCCCAAGTAGTAGCTCTGATTGCGATCGCATGCACAAGACGCACAAGTGCGTGAGCAAGACGCTTGCAGATTCATACACTGCAGAACTAGTGGGTCGACGAGACTGTGACGCGAGCTGCCTGCAGTACCTTGGCTGCTGCTTCGTAGTGTCCTGGAAACGTCGGTCCAAAGAGCTAGCGAGAGATTGAGCAATGTGTCATGTACACACACGCGCGCGTCAGTGCAGATGCAGTAGAACAAGACACATGCCAACTCAGAGTGTACGCATATGACGTACGTTGTAGACCGACATGAACGTCGCTGAGACGTCTCCGCCAAAGATCACGACGCGTCCGTACTTGAGCGCGACGCGGTTCACGTCGTAGAACTCGATCATCGTCAGCACTTGGCTCACTGCGTCGAACTTGAGCTGGGATGCCATCAGTAATAGCACGTGAGTCAATCCGCCAGTCACTTTATCTGTCGGCATTGACGCATTGCGACACAGTGATACACCGTATGCAGACAGTGCATGCATGTGTGTATGTCGTACCCGAAAGCCATCTTCGGCCGAGTCGATCACGACGTCGTTCTTGTACAGCTCGGCTGCGTTGTACATGATCTCGAACGGTCGCACTGGCAAGCGGCTCTGCGCAGACAGACAGACAGACAGATAGATAGGTAGATCGACAGACAGTGAGCAGCATGCACAGCAGCAGCAAGCGCAGATATGCAGGTCATGTGTGCACTGCGAGATACAGCAGAGCACGCTCGCTTTCACAGCGCATTGATAGCACACACACCTTGAGCGCATGCAGCGCCTCTGCGATCGTTGCGCCGAGGCGGAAGGGGCCGACGCCAGCGCCGAGCTCGATCGTCCAGACGTCGCGGATCATTGCGGTGTGTTCTTTTGCGCTGTTGAACATGTGTGTTAAACAGGGACCCTCTTTAGAAAATGGCTAAAATATTTGTCCAGGTTTGGCTCACGTTTCTGGTTTGACAGTGGCTATTGTTTTGAGTCACTCTTGATTGAGTATGTTTGATAGTGCCAAAAGTAAGTATTGCGCTGCAACTGACTCTCAACACCCACAACATCAAAGTGTCAAGAATCAAGCATTTGTCCGACCTCGCGACCTCGACACGACCTCGTTCTCTTCTCGGTGCATCAAGCGACCGACGAAGGACGAATCATCTCATCCAGCACACATACACACACGCCCGATGGTCTCGACACGCGTCCTCGCAGCTGCGCTTATTGGCGCATGTGCAGCAGCTGGCGGCTTGCGCGCTGTCGAAGGTGTGTACATCGCGGTGGACAATCTGAAACCTATGCGCGGCTGACACGCACTTCGCTTGGCATGAACGCTTCGATTGTCTGTATGTGTCTGTCTGTCTGCAGGTGTGAAAGCCTGTACCGAGTGCGCTAGCTCCACGACGTGCATCGTCGACGGCTCTGGCACGCGCCTCAATGCTGGCAGCACGCAGCTCGCACTCAAGCTCTGCAACTACGTGTCGAGCACGTCGTACGCGCTCACGCTCAGTCTCAAAGCGCCACTTGCGTGCGACACCAAGTCGGCGCTCGTGCCGAAAGTCAAGTCGCTCAAGCCGACGGGCACGTGCGCTGCTGGCGCCGAGTGCGCTGTCGTCGCAGAGCTCGAGAGCCCGATCGACTGGGCGATCGTGATGCGCACTGGCGCCGAACCGCAAGCTGTGCTCGCAACGTTCAAGAGCGGCGGGAGCACAGACGTTGTGACAGTCGCAATCGGCCAGGACATCAACGGCCCAGCGATGGTGGCAGGAGATCCGACCAAAGTCGCAGCAACGACCGTCTCAGTGTGCGCGAGCGACGTCACGGTGTCGGCGCAGCGGCTCTCGCGCGTCGACGGCTGCAACACCGCCGACATTTGCCGCGGCAAAGCGACAGACGCTGCGTGCGTTGTGTCGGTCAAGACAGGACTCCCGATCACAGACGTCACGTGCATCGACACGAACTGCTCGGGCAAGATCGCGCTCTCAGGCGCGCTCTCGTGCGACGCAGCAAGTGGCGAGGCCACTACACTGATCGTCGGCGTCAAGGTCGCAAACACTGCGCTGTCCAACTACGTGAGCATTGCGACGCTCACTGCACCGACGTCAGTGATCACTGACGTCTCTGGCTTGGCCACTGGCAGCTCGCGCTTTGCGCTCACGACTGGTACGCACTGCCCTTCGTCCGCAGTCCAAGTGAGCGTCTCGAAAGCCGGCACAACGGCGGCGTCTGTCGCGAGTGTGAACGCCACAAACGGCTCAGTGGCCGTGACGCTCACGGCGCCGCTCGACAAAGCGCTCGAAGACGCGACGCTCCAGTTCACGCTCACGCAATGCAGCGTCGCGTCGAAAGCATTCGAGAGCCGCGTGGGCGATAGCGACAGCAACGACGCAGGCAACAGCCGCAGCAACAAGACCACCAATGGCTCAGGCACTGGCGCTCGCAACGCGACGAGTGGGATCGAGTCGACTCAAGAGACAAACCTCTCGACCGGACTCTCAGGCGGCATGATCGTTGGCATTGCGATCGGTGTCGTTGCGCTCCTGGCGTTTGCGTTCGAGTGCTACGTCCACAAACGGCGGCAAGCGCCACAAGTCTCGCGCGCATCAAGCAGCGACGCAACGCCAATGGCGATGTAAGCAGCCGCTGTCTTCGGACTGTTGGTTGATTCGTTAGGTCTGCGATGGCAGAAGCTGCGCCAGCAAGCGCGTGAGCGAGGCGCCAAGCCAGCCAACAGATCACGAGCCAGCGAACTGCGCGTCTTCTAAACGTATTCCAGTCATGCCTCTCTCTCTTGCACGATAACACTCTCGCTTGCTTGCTCTGTCCTACTTGAGCTTGCGCTCTTCGCGGATCCGCGTCGACCGCAGCACAGCGACCTCTTTCTTCAGCGCATACCGCTTCGGCGCTGACAGCGCGTGGTTCTCGAGCTCGCGCTCGAGCGCTGCGATCTGGTCTGTCAGCTGCACGAGCGTCTTGCGAAGCACCGCGTCGTTGTCATTGCTATCGTCTGCACGAAGTGAAAGCTCTGACGCGTCTAGCGATGCGCGAGAGCTTCGTAGAGACGCTGCAGACTCAGCTCTCGACGGTTTTGCGACAGCAAGTGTCGTGGATGACAGCGATGGCTTCACGCATGATGACTGCTCCTCCTCGCCCTCGTGGTCATCGTCTTGGTTGCCCCCTCGAGCGCTCAGCGGCGACGGCGGCGGCAGCACTGCGTTCAGTGGGAACTTGTTCTTGAGGTACGCGAGGATCTCTGCGCTGCCTTTGGCGATCACGCCGCCGCGCACAGTCTTTTGCGGGTTCCCGTTCATGTAGATCGCGCGCAAGTGCGGACAGAGTCCGAGCTCACACGGCACGTGCGTGAGGTTATTGTTCTCGAACGAGAGCGACGCGAGGCGCGGTGCGTGGTAGATCGTCCCGAGCGACCGGAGCTTGTTGTCCGACACGCTCACGACACTCACGCTTGCGAGCTCGGACCATGGGAACGGATCGAGCGACGCGATCTTGTTGAACGAGAGCAGCAGTGTCTCGAGCGCACGCAAGTGCCGGATGCGCTGCGGCAGCTGCGTGAGCGCATTGTTGCGCATGTCCAGCTCCTGTGTGCGTGAATGGATGAGAGAGAGAGTATGTATGTGAGTCTAGGAGCACCGCATCAAGTGCGCAATGGATGAACCAACAGCTCGTGACGCACTTTGAGCGACGCACTCAGCGCACACGTGCCACTGAGGAACGCGTCAATCGACTCGTGCGTGAGCTGGTTCTTGCGCACGCGCAGGAGCTGCAAGTGCGGCAGTGCAGCGATCGATACGTCGATGCTCTGCAGAGCGTTCTCTTCGACCGTCAGCGTCTGAGCACACAGTCAGACACATGTCAGTTCGAGTGCATCGATCTGCTCCACTCTGTCTACTACAGCAGTGCAGCTCCATAAGCCAAGTGCGATGATGCATTGCCGTACCACAAGAGCTGAGAGCGCGCCGACTTGAGACGGCAGGTGTGTGAAACGGTTCTTCGAGAGGTTAAGATGCAGGAGCGTCGTCGCGAAGCTGTAGCTCTGGCTCACGAGCTCACTCGGGACGTCCATGACGCCTTTGTCAGCAAAGTCGAGCGTCCCAGACACAGCGGCGTCTCGAAAGAAGTAGTCGAGCTCGCCTGGTCTCGTGCGCTGCGCTGGCATCGTAGACGCACTGCTCACAGCTGCTGCTCGTGCGAGGCGCTCACGGTGCAGCTGGAGCTCGTCGACTTCCTCTTCCATCGCGTCGACGCCAGGCGGTGGACCGCCACGCGTGCGCAAGTACTTCTTGAGCGACTCGCAGCCAGCGCTGAGGACCGAGCGGCGAATCGCTCGCAGTGGGTTCCCGTCAATGACAATGTGGTTCAAGTGCTTGAGGTAGCCGAGCCCAGGCGGAAGGTCAGCGAGGTCGTTGTTCGAGACATCGAGCGTCTTGAGGCGGTACAGACACGCGATCGTTGCTGGCAAGTCGCTGAGCTTGTTGTCGCGCATGTCGAGCACCGTGATCGAGTCCTTTGCACGCAGAACGGACTCTTCGTGGATGCTCGCGAGGGCGTTGTAGCCGAGGAAGACTTGGTCAAGCACAGCGCCGACTGGCAACAGCGGGAAGATCACGAGTCGATTCTGCCGCAAGTCGAGGAACTTGAGCTTTGGGAGGCGCGCGAGGCACTCGCTCGTGGACTCGAGGCGGTTCTTCTTCAGGTCGAGCGTCTGCATGTTGCTGAGGTCCACAAACGACGACGGAAGGCACGTGAGCTGATTCGAGTGCGCCGTGAGCGTATGGAGCTTCTTGAGCTGTCCAATGCGCTCTGGGAGCGTCGTCAGTGCGTTCTCTTCGACTCGCAGCACTTCGAGGTTTGTGAGCTCACTGATCGCCTGCGGTAAGCTCGTGAGCTTGTTTGCCGCGAGTCCGAGCTCTTTGAGCTGTGTGAGTGCGCTGAATCGCTCTGAGAGATCGCGCTGCAGTTGGTTGCTGCGTCGGGATGGTACAGTCACCAGGACACATACGCAGGCAGTAGCAGTGCCAATCAGCCAGTCTGTAATATGAGCCATCTCTCGCTCATGCACGAGACGAGCTTTAGAGAGCGAAGATGCAGACACACTCAGGACGTACTGACTCAAGTCGAGGTACGTCAAGCTTGTGAGCGCAAAGAAGCTGTCAGGCAGTGTCTGCAGTGTGTTCTGACAGAGCTTGAGCGACGTCACAGTCGTGAGCACTGCGATGTCGTCTGCGATCGATGGAATCGCATTGTGGCTCAAGTCGATCTTCACGAGGTCGACGCATTCCCACTTCTTCTCATCCTACAGGAGCATCGATTGAAAATTCAGTGAGACCATGATGAACGTGTGCATGAGAGACACTCGAGCAGTCCTCGGTACATACAAGCTCGCAGTACCTTGTCCATGTGGTCTTCGAGATGGTACACTTCAGGCGGGAACTCGGTCAAGCTGCGCGCAGGCAGACTGAGAAAGCCTGTGCGGCGCGCCTCGCGCAGTGCGCGCGCTCGTTGGTCGCGCGCTGGCGCAAGCACGACATCCTGTCGCCGCATGCTTGCTCGGTGCATCGTCAGTGTCACGCTCTCAAAGTGAGCTTGACGTCGTTTCCGGGTGCAATGCGCTCTTGTATACGAGTGGTTACAGTACGATTCACGTTGACCTGACCACCATCGACACCGACAACGACACCACAGCAGCAACAAGAATGCTCGAGCGAGTGGAAGAGATCGTGGCGCTCGATCCGCTCGATGGCGCCGACCCGGAGGCGCAGCAGCACTTCCACGCGCTCGAGTTCCCAGCCAAGTATGGCTCCCAGGCGATGAAGCACCTCGCGACGCACTTCCGGTCGCTCTCGGAGCTCGGCTACGCGCACCTCAAGCGCATGAAGAAACACCCAGAGGAGAAGAGTAAGCTCATTGCGCTCATTGCGCCAGTCCAAGACACAGCCAATGGCGGCAACAGCAACGATAGTGAAGACAACACGGAAAGCAGCAAGCGCTTTGCAACGCAGCTGCACGAGATGGAGCAGCTCTTCCACGCACGCGTCTCGAGCGTACACGTGCTCAAGCATGCGCCGCGCACGCGCGAGCTCTTTGACAAGTTCACGCGTGCGTGGCCACTGATTTTCCACGCAAGCGTGCTGCCAGAGGCGCAAGTTGAGCCGATTGACGAGAGTGAAGCAGAGCGAATGGCGACGCACTTGCGCGCAGCTGTCGCATTCGCAGAGCAGTTTGACGCTGCGCGCAGTGGTGCGACCACGACCAAGCTGCCATTCTGCTGTGCGCACGGCTGCGCGATCGTCGATCCCACGACTGCCGCTCAGCCGCAGATTGTCGCCGACTCGTTTACGCGTCGAGAGCACGAATCGTACGCATTCGCGCCGCTGTATCATCCTGTGATGATCGCAATCGACGGCGTAGCCGAGCGCGATCGGCAGCGCAACGCCGAGGCACTGTCGCGCAAGCGGCAGAAGCGCGAAGACGACGACAGTGCGTCGCGCGACTGCGACGAGTCGTACTTGTGCACTGGCTACGACGTGTACGTCGACCGCGAGCCGTGCGTGATGTGCGCGATGGCGCTGATCCACAGTCGCGCGCGGCGTGTCGTGTTTGCAGCGCGCAATGCAACGGACGGTGCGCTCGCGAGTGCGCATCGTCTGCACACGATTAAGTCGCTGAACCACCACTACCGCGTCTTTCACTTGCACGTGGACGAGCGCGCGGGCAGTGACGACAGCAGCAGTGCGTTGAAGGAAGAGTGATGATCCAGGCATGCGAGCCAGCTTTTGCTCGTTCAAGCAACAAGTTGCAGTGCCAACACTTTGATAGAGACAACAAGCAAACACACAACCAAAAAGCAGCAAGTCCGTGGCGGGTCTGTACAATATGCAAGCGACTCTGTGTAGTGCGCTCTCGCTCTCTCTTGTTCTCTCGCTCTGTTTCTTTCTCATATTCTTTATCGTTCATAGCTCACCGCGCAAAGTCCTTGCCCATAGCTTCGAGCCGCGGGATGATCTCGTTGAACGTCGGGCGCTGGTCCTGCTTCTTCATCCAGCAGTCTTCGAGCAAGTGCGCCAGTGGTCCAGGCGTGCCGTCTGGCACAGTCGGCCGCAAGTTCCCGCACGCAACGCCGTTCATGATGTCGCTCGAGCCGAGGTCCGGGTACGGCTCGCCCCACGCGAGCGCTTCCCACACAATGATCGAGAAGCTGTAGACGTCGCATGGACAGCCGTACTTCTCGCCACGGAGGACTTCCGGCGCGACCCAGAGCGGACTGCCACAGATTGACATGGTCTTGCCGACGTCGCGGAACTTTGAGAGCCCAAAGTCTGCGATCTTTGTGCGCATCTTGTCGTCCAGGAGGATGTTCTGCGACTTGAGGTCGCGGTGGATCACGATCGGATTGTGGTTGTGCAAGTACGCGAGGCCCTTGGCCATGTCGAACGCAATGTTGTACGCCAAGCGCACTTGCTGCACCGGGTCTGGGCGTGGGAGCTTGTGGTAGATGTCAAAGAAGCTGCCGTTCGCGAGCAGCTCCGTCACGAGCAGGAGCGTCGGTGGCTTTGAGCACGAGCCCATGAAGAGCACGATGTTTGGGTGGTGGAGCCCTTTCATGATGTTGCATTCTTTGTCAAACTCTGCGAGCGTGTTCTTCGGCACAGCGCTCGTGTGGAGCTTCTTGATCGCCACGGGCGTGCCAAAGTAACTCCCTTTGTACACAACACCAAAGACGCCGCGGCCGATCGCAGCTTCGACGATCAAGTCCTCCTCTTTGATCGACAGCCCGTCGTCGTCGGTGCTCATCGTGCGCGCGTTCACGAGCTTGCGGTCTGGGTAGATGATGTGGTCCTCCCACTTCTCGTTCCCGACGTGCTTTGTTAGGATGTTCAGGAGCGTCGAGATGACGATCGAGAACGACGGCCGCACGTTCTCTTCGGCGCTCCAGCAGCGCGTCATGAGGTTGTAGAGCTCCTGGAGCTCGAGGCTCTGCGGCACTTCGAGGTTGTGAAAGTCCGTCGGACGCTTCCCAGCTTGGACGACGAACGGCACGGCGTCGACCGAGATGCTGTGGTACGGAATCGAGTTGCTCAGCGCTTCAAAGAGGATCACACCGAAGCTGTAGACGTCCGACTTCTCGGTGTGGTCCTGCCCTTTGAACACCTCGGGTGCGATCCAGATGCTCGAGCCAATGAACGCGCGGTTCGCACTCGCAGCGCTCTCACTGTCTTCGCGGAACGCCTTAAGCTTCGAGAGCCCAAAGTCCGAGACTTTGCAGCGCCAGTCGGCGTCAATGAGCAAGTTCACGGACTTGAGGTCGCGGTGCAAGATCGGCGGGTTGCTCGAGTGCAAGAAGTGCATCCCGCGCGACGCGTCGACCATCATACGCAGTAGGAGCGACCAGTCGATCTTGAACTCGTCGCTGTGGATGACCGTGTACACACTGCCCTTTGGACAGAGCTCCATGACCAAGCCAACGAACTCTGGGTGCACCATCACGCCCATGAACATGACGACGTTCGGATGGCGCAGCTGCGCCATCACACTCGCTTCGGACCCAAAGCTCGTGACAATCGACTTGGTGTCGCCCTGGAGCGTGATCTTCTTCACCGCCACGCGCGTCTCTTTCCAGCTCGCAGCGTACACGATGCCGAACGTACCTTGGCCGAGCTCTTCTTTCACGAGCACGTCTTTCGGGTCAATGTGGCAGTTCGCACTGAGGATCCCAGCGCCTGTCATGTCGTGCGACTGGTTCTGCGTCGCGCCACCGCTGAACCAGCCGGTCATCTCCATCGTCATCTGCACCATGACGTTCTCTTGCGCGAGGCGCTCTGTGAGCACAAAGTCCCGGCGCTCTTCGTACTCCCAGTTCCACGACAGGAACGTGAGCAAGATCGAGTACAGAATGACAGCTGCGCTCAGCGTGCCCGGTGAACTGATCGCCTCTTGCTCAGCTGACGTCGCGAAGCGATACCAGGCGAGGATGATGAAGAACACGCTCGAGGTCGCCATGACGCCAAGCGACTGCAGGAACGTGAGTCCCGTCGAACTCGTGATCCCGAGCGAGAAGATGAACTGGACCCAGACGTTGCGCTCGCTCACAGACGTCCCGGCAGCGGTCGTGTCGAGCAGAGCGCTGATCTGACCGATCAAGCACACGACTGCAAGAGCGTTCGTGTGGCTCTGGAAGTTGCGATGAAAGAAGATCACGAGCAGTCCCATGCACATGACGATGCCTGCAGGCGTCCAAGCACAAAAGAGCGAGAGAGTGAGTGAGTCTAGTGCTGCAAGGCGACACCACACATCCATGAGCGTACTCACCTGGGAAGATCATGACGAGCGGGAACTTGGTCCAGCGCTCGGTGTTCTCCTTTGCCTTGAAGCTCACTTGCATGATCACGAGGAGCGGAATGAAGAACGCCGTGAACCCGGCCCCGAACTTTAGACGCGTGTGGTACTTAGCACAGCGCGTAATGACGAAGCGCTCCTCCATCTCGTCGTTCGTGAAGCGCAGCGAGACAACGGAGATGCCAATGTCCTCTTTCTTCCGGATCTGCGGCTCGGCTTTGTGGCTCTTGGTGCGGAAGAAGTTCATCTTGAGGTCCGACATGCTTGCACCCATGACGTGCATGCGCGTCTTGCGCGGCGAGCCATTGCCGCCTGCGACGAGCGCGTGGCTCACAGCGGCGTTTGCGCTCGTGTTGCTGCTCAGCGCACCTGCGGTGCCATCATCGTCGCGCGAGCTGCTCTCTCCAGCAGGGGTCATCGTCTTGGGGATAACTTTGGACATCCGCGTGGGGCCGTCGTTCATCCTCGTATGACCCGTGCGGAAAACTGGGAATGGAATCATGCGCAGGCAAGCGCGCAAACCGAGCACTCTGCCAGCAGCAGCAAGCGCAGCCGACAGAAGCAGCAGCAGCACAGCAGCGCCTGCGTCGCTCCGGAGAATGAACCGAGCCGCGTTTGCTCGCGTTTGCTCGTCTGTGCGGAGTCTGTGCCGCTTCGATTGAAACGGATGATTGATGATTGTCCCAGTTTAGCTGTCGTTTGGCTCGAAGGCTCGGATGCGGCAGCGAGGACGGACTAGGTTCTGGTCTTTGGACAACACAGCGCTCGTTGCTCGTGTGTTTCGTGTGCGTGATGTCCTAGGTGGAGGCAGGTGATGTGCGGCTCCATTGGTCTCGTTGCAGTCGACCTTGAAGTAGCTGCACAGCTTGTGTCCTTTGAAGATCTAGCAGCAGTCGTCAGCAGCATGAAGCGTGCGCAGGTCAAGTCTTGGCTAATCGCATGAATGAATGAATGAACACTCATCGTCTTCACCATGACTCTGAACTACCTCTGCAGCTATGTCATTGGATCGCTAACTTGCGAACACGAGTGTGTTAAGCGTGGAGCTTGAACACGAGTGGTGTGA
>JAASFN010000511.1:0-18837 GCA_023333795.1 Globisporangium rhizosaccharum | reverse complement strand
CCGCTCAAGCGCTGGGACATGCTCGTGCTGCGCTGGACGCGCGGGACGCAAAGCAGCACAAGCACAGCAGCTACGATGACGACGGCGCAGACAGCGTTTGTGCGCTTCATCCTCGAGCTCGTGCGATGACACGCGTGCTCTTGGGTCATCATGAAGGACCATTGATAGACCGCCACTGACAGACCTCGGTGTCCATTACCAGCCTATGTACGAAGCTCCTCCTCGTCGCCGTCTTCTCCGTATCCACATTGCTCTCGCTCTCGTGTGTCCTACTCAGCCATCAGCTGAGACCAAGGAGCGGCGTCTCGAGTGCCTCCACTTGCTCCTGCTGCTGCTGTTGCGACCACTCATCCAACTCACTTTCGCCGCTTTGGCTGCTTCTTCTCAGCTTCAAGCTCGAGGTCGTCGGCTTCGCGCGTGGTCGCGACCGAGCCTGTTCGCTCGCGCTCGTTCGTCGCTGATGCGCAGCGATAGATGTCGACGCAGCCCATGGACGGCATCGGGTCGTTCGCACTCCCTTCGCACTCGCGCGTACTCTCGCGCACGCGCAAGAGCTGCTCCGCGAGCGCTGGTGTCGGCAGTGCGACGTAGACCCACTGCTTGCCCTCCCAGTGCACTTGCACGTGCTTGGGCGACTTGAGGTCCAAAGCCCAGCAGATGCACTGCTTGATGTGGAACGTCTTGAGGCTCCCACTCGCAGCCGTGCGCACCAAGTGGAGACGCAAGTAGCTCGCGCGCGACGGCGTCTCGGACTCATCTGGGAACGGTCCGGGGATCCGCAGCGTGTGCGCTGGCAAGAAGTGGCTCACATGGAGCACGTTGCGGAACTGGAGCAAGCGCGCATCGAGCGCTGGCAACGGCGGCGTCTCGTCCTCCTCGGTCATAGCAGCAGCAGCAGCTGCGCTGCCACCGAGTGCAGCAATCGCACTGTTTGCGATCCCAAGGCCGGAGCACACGCGGAGGAACACAAAGCCCGTCATGAACGCATCGTAGCCAGCTTGGTGCGCTTGCACGCGCGCTTGTGTCTGCTGCTGCTTGTGTTTGTGTGGCGAGAGCTTGCCACTGCTGCTACTAGGACTCGCAGCTGATGCAGACGTGTGCGCGCCTTTGATGCGCACGTCAGCGCCGTGGAACGGCGTCTTGGACAGCGCGTCGTAGACCGTCTCGAGCGCACTGTGCTGCACGTTGTTGGCAAACATGTCGAGCGTCTCCATCGCAAACGTCACCATCTCTTTCGTGTCGTAGATGCCGCCGCGCAGCTGCATCGCAGCGTTGCTATCGTCGCCATCGCCTTCATTAACACTGCCAGTGCCACTGCCACCACCGCTGATCCAGACGTTGAGCTCGTGCAGGAACTCAGAGCAGCGCGGCGGCAGAGGCTGGTGGAACTTTTCAAAGCACTGCATGAGGTCGAGGAGGAGGTTGTGACCGACGAGCGGCTTGCGCGCGCGCACGAGCACGTCCATGAGCTCCGTGAAGCCAATCAGCTCGAGGTTCCGGTCCCGGAGCTGTCATGCATTCCCAGTCACACAGTCAGTTCGATACACAATCGCAGAGAGTGAGCACTAGTCTCCCAGGCACAGGACTGACAACGTAGGACGCCCATGGCATGAGGACACACGCACCTCTTGCTGCGCAATCTGCTCGTACGCCGTGAGCAGACAGTGCTTCTCTTTCGCAGACGTCGTTGCGACGAGCCGCACGCGGCGCTTCCATGGGTTCTGCTGCACGTCTTCACCGCTGTTGTCGGCTTTGCAGTCGAACGCGACGACGTACGGGAACGTCTTCTCGACGTGCTGCAGCAGCACGTGGCGTCGAAACGGCGCCAGTGGCTCGCTTAGAAACACGGCCGATGGCCACTCGGGACGGTACTTGCTCCTCGCGTCTGGCTCAAGACTCGCATCGAGGAACTTGCGCGCCGATCGGAGCTCCGCTGGTGTGTGCGAGAAGCTGCGAGGACTACTCGCTGTTGCCGACGCTGCTGTCTTGCTGCCATCGCGCTGCTCATCTGTCTCCATGTCGCCACCTACTTCGCTGTTTTCGACACCTGCTTCGCCGCTTTCGGCACCTGTTTCGCCATTTTCGACAGTCTCACCGCCACCGCCGCCGTCGTCCTCATCGCCATCGTCGCCACCATCGTCGTCTTTGCTGCTCGTGCTGCTACGACGATGCTGCTGCTGCTGCTGCTGGTACCGACGACTGCGACTATCACGGCGTCCGTGCTTTGCTCGACCAGCACTAGCGCCGCCACTGCTGCCACGCTGCGATGCAAAGCGCTTGCGGATCTTCTTCGTCATGTCCTGGAGGAACTCGCGCGTGTCGGCCGTGATGATCGCAGGGACGCTCGGATCGAACTTGCGCAGCACCTCTGGCTGCGCAGACGTCGCGAGTGAGCTCTCAAAGCGCGCTTGGTCGGCGTGCGAGAGGTAGCTCACGCCGTTGTCGATCCACGCGTTCAGGTCAAAGCCGTGGTCGCGAATGTACTGGAGACAGCGCGGCTGGACGAGGAAGCGCCGGTCCGGCAGCTCGCTCGCTTCGATCTTTGCAAAGCGCGGGAAGATCGGGAACTGGAAGCACTCGACGTCAAAGCGCCGCGCATCGGCGTCCCACGTGAAGCAGCTCAAGCCAAACTGCACGACTGGGAACTGCTGCGCGTTCGTGCGGAACTGCTCGTAGCGCTCTTGGATCGAGTCCATCATGCTCGGGCGACAGCTGTGCGTCAAGACACGTGTAAGAGAGAGAGACATCAACATACACGCAACGCACGTGAGCAAGCGGTGCACACAGCAGCGAGCTCACATACTATGTGTTATGCACTATTGCCACTACTGCCACAGCGACGACATCACGCAACGACGTACTCTTGCAGCGAGAGCCCGCCCATTTCCGTGTCGATGGCCACGAACGAGCAGTCGCGCACAATTGCGCGCAGCTTGGGCAGCGCTGCTGCGAAACGCTGCCGCCCGATCTCCTCCACGTGCACGTCCAGCGTCTTCATCTTCATGAGCAAGGAGCAGATAGCGAATGCTCATCAAAAATATCGAGCGATTTGGGCTTTCGCGTATGAGCATACAATCTACAGGCTTGCAGCAGGAATTGAACCACACACGAATACCTCACTTATTACACTATCGGAAGTTGCTCCAGACCGCAAAGCAAAGGTGAGGCGAACTGGACTGAGCATGACAGAGCGAAGATGTTCGCAGCGCGCTTTGAAGACACAGATCGGCCAAAGCAAGCTCCATCTGGTGCCAACATCTTCGAGATGTAGTGCTCCTTTTGGCTAGCGGATAGTGTAAGACTTGTACTTTTGACGAACTCTCTCTCTCCTCGTCATCGTCGTCGGACTTGTCTGAGGATGAATGAGTCTGAAAGAGGTCGTGTCCTACGAGAAGAACGACACCGACGAATATCACGAGCTTCAGATCGCAGTGTCTGAGCACTCCAGTTTGATCGTCTTTGCGAGACGTTGCTTGTGTGCATGGTGTCACACCACGACATCAGCGTCGCCACACGCGAGAGGTTTCTTCGTCGGTGACTCGGATCGTTGCGGCAAGTGAGATCGTCGAGGCGAGTGCGGTCGCCGGGGTGACAGTGGCCGCGAGCCTCGACGCGGACTCATCGGACGCCGCCCGAGTTGACGCCGACCGCTCTGCTCGAGCTCGAGGTCGTCGTCACTGTCGATATCGAGATTGTCTTCGCCATACTCTCGATCGGCGTCAGCATGGTCGTCACCGTCATCGTCATGAGCGACATCTCTTGTAGACGGCGTCACTTCGTCACTCACGACTCGCGAATAGCGCTGGGTGCCTCGCTTAGATGGCGCTGCTGTGCCGCTGCCAGAACCTTGAGCAGCTCGAAAGCGACGCCGACGAACAAGTGCGACGACCAGCACGAGCGCCAGTGCAATGATCGCCATCAGTGGCAGCAGCACGTAAAACGACGTCGGCGTCCACATTGAAGACGCAGTGCTGTCCACACCATCGCCTTCCATGTTTGCAGATAGCGAGTTTGTTTTCGGGTCGGGATGAGTCGTGACTGGCCGTGTGGTCGGCTTGAAACTTGGCTGAGTCGTGGGAGTCGTGGTACTTGGTTGTGTTGCGGCTGTGGACGTCACGTAAGGTGTCTCGGATCGTGTTGAGCTTGTTGGAGTCGAGACGTTTGTTGTAGTTGTCGATGGACTACTTGTCGACTTGGATGGCTGTTCAGACTGTGAGGTGGATGAAGGAGGCAAAGAGTGCGCTGCCGCTCCTTCTCCGCTTCGTCCGTCGCTCGCGTGTTTCAATCGGACGCCGTGTGGAGTCGTCACATCGTCAAACGGGGCACACTTGGCGTCTGGAGACGGTAGAACTGCTGATGACGGCAACTGGCCAAACGAAGCGCAGATGCCGCAGCGTGGTAGCCGGAGATCTTTCCAGAGCTGGAACGGAGTCGCGTCATCCAGTGGCGTAGCAGCTTCCCAGTCAATCGCTGCACCGATCATGATCCATCGCAGTCGTGATCGAGAGCAACGATGCCGATGGTCGGATTCCACAAGCAAGGACAGATGAGCACCACAGACCAGTGCGTTTGGTCAGTCGAATCCGTCACGACTAGCACCACGCAATTCCATCCATGCAACGCACGCTCAACAGCTACGCACCGATGCGATACAGATGACACCCAAATGCGTCTCGAAGCACGACGTAGAGCGGAAGCTGGAGGTGCGGCGCAGACTCGGTGCGGTCGCGCAGCGGGATGTCCAGGACTTTTGAGACTGCTTGGATGGACTCGACCGTCCCGATTTCATGTGGCGCTACGTGGACACTGTCGCTCGCGTGCGATCCGTTTGGGAACATCGAGCCAATGAGCTCGAGTGTGCCAGCTGTGCGCAGTCCGAGGTTCGTCAGCGTCACGTGGACCGATACGATCGACACTTTCACGTGCACCTTTGCAATGCGCAGGTCGTAGTGCGCGCCTGCGACCGTCGCAGCGAACAGGTTCGAGTAGTGGAGCTCGACCGAGAGGTCCGGGACTTGCTCGCGCGGTGGCCAAAAGCCGAGGCTGTCGGGTGTGTCAAAGTCCGGTCCGACCTCGGGCGACATGGCGTAGATCCCGTGCGTTTGCCACATCCAGTCGCTCGTCTCGCCGTTCACAGTGTACAAGTTGCTCTCTTTCCACGGCTGCCCATACTTGAAGTGGTTGTACCGCGTCATCTCACGCGCCATGTCTTGGAAGATCGCGAGCTGGTCAGGACCCGGGAGCCCGCTCGCTTCGCACGCAAACGGAATGTTAAAGTACCGGCCGTACGAGTGGTAGTTCAGCGCAGTGCTGAAGTTCATGCCACGTCGCTCGACAAAGTCCCGAATCGCCTGTGTCTCTGGCTCTGAGAATGGACTTGGACCGCGGTAGTCCTCGGCGCAAATACTCGGACTGCTCCCAACGTTGTCGCGCACAAAGCAGACGTCGTAGTTGCGATTCAAGTCGACGCCATTGTCGAGCTCTTTGCTGCAGCCTGGACGCGTGTTCTTGCGCTGGCCAACTCCATTGTGCTGCTTCCAGATGCGCTGCGCTTCATTGCGCGCATACCCATCTGGGTTCACGACTAGGACGAACCAGAGCTGGCGCGAAAAGAGCAGATGCAGCGCTTCCAAATCGCCGTTCTCGATGTCTGTCGCGAGCAAGTCGATCGTATACACGAGGTTCTGTTGCAGCAGAAGCGCTATCAGTCCGTAATTGGGTCTGCACTCGCAGCAGCCACAGCTGAGCAAGAGAGCAAGTGAGCGAGCGAGCGTACCATCATCGAGATCGGCTGAGTGCAATGGCAAACGTATCAGATCAAACGACCGTGCGTGTGTGAGCTCTAGCTCCAGTTTCATACCGAGGGAGAACCAGCAGCAACAGGACGTGGAAGCAAGCAGTCGATGCACATCACGCACCTCGCGCGAGTGGTGCATCCCTGTGAACAGCGCTTGGGGAACTGTCTGATTCGATTGGCATGCACCCACGCACAGTGCGAGAATCGGTCGCTCCTGCACAGTTGTTCCGATTTGCTCCATGCGCGTGAAGCCTCTAGGCAGACGACGCGCCGTCTCATTCACGAACACACTGATCTCGTCGGACGACAAGTACCCTTGGTTCGCGCCGAGTCGCGGCTCGAATGCTATTGCAGGCACAGGTAGCATCGTCCACAAAGCAGTGTTAGAGCATGAACAGTACTCGTCAGCAGGTATCAACTACCGTCTCGTTACGTACGCGTCTTCTTGCGGCAGTTCGCTGTCGTGTGGTGGCGCGGCGCGCATGCAGCGTCCGCAGCGTCGCCTTGCTTCAGATGAACTCTCTCGACTTGGAACGCTGATGCCAATGATGTCGCAGCACGCTCAACTCTGTCGGCGTCGCCCATTGGGACAACGCTCCAGTCGACAACGACAGATCCATCGTCCGCCTCGTTCACGTGACGCACAGAGCGAAGCGGCTCTTCGTAGATGATCGACTCGTCCACGTGCCATCGCAGCCACTTGTCGTCCCACGAGAACGCCAGCGTGTGGAAGCGAGCGCGAATGTCCTGTGAAGCATCACCAATTCATCATCATTGCCATCAGCTCCTCTTGCCCACCATGACGTGGAGGAGTAGCACCTGGATGTAGCGTACCGTGACGCATGGGATCTCGACCAAGACGCTCGTGTTCTGGCTCGACTCGAGTCGCACGACGTGCTTGCTTGTGCTCCAGTGCGGATTCACGCCGATCGACATGTGGACGTCGAGCGGCAGGACGTGCACGCGCATCACTGCCTCGGCTACTGCATGGTCCTGTTTGGCGTCAGGAGAGTCGCTCACGCTCGTGTCAATGTACTAGTGGATACACCACCACCAAACCCAATCGACACACACGTGCTCATGTACATACCTGTGGGAACTGAACGTGTGCCTGCACGACGTTCACACCGCTCCATCCGCTGTCGATGCGTTTCTCCGCGCGCACTTTCGCTGCTCCATTCGCTGCTCCGAGCGCGAGTTTGCCGTCTACGACCTGCACGTGCTGCTTTTGCCAGCACGGCTCGTGGTCGCTAGCAGTCGTTGCGTTCTGCTCACGCTCGCTGCAGTTTGTGCGTTCAAACTGCGTCCACTGCGGATCGTGCTCGAGCGCGATGATGTCAGCAAAGCGCGCGTCCCAGAGCGTCGCGAATGCACACGTGTGTTGTCGATGGATAGCGAGATGCGAAGCAGTGGTCGCTGCAGCGATGGAGTGCGCTGCTCCACACAGCAGCAGCAGGAGCGCCACTGTGAGCACGCGCATGTTGCAGAGACCGTGATCTCACGCCTCCGAGGCGCCACTCAGCGCTTCTCTCACTCTGCAGAGACCGTGATCTAGTCGAGACAGCTCGAGTATGAGCGACGACAGCACTTACAAGACCTTTTCAGAAGCATATGCGCTTGCTCAGGTCGCCTAGTTTCTTTTGCCTGATCATCGCACTTGCCGACCACCTCAATGAGCGCGCTGCGGGAGCACCAGCTCGAGATCGCAGCGATCGCGCGGCACCAGGACGTGCTCGTGAGCGCATCGCAGCGCATTGGCAAGACGTTCATTGCAGCACACGTTCTGCGCGAGTACTTGCAAATCACTGCATCTGCTTCGAGCACTGCACCTCGCACTGTTGCGCTTGCAGTTGCAGCGACGCAGAAAGAGCGTGCAGAGCTGTACCGTGAGCTCGTGCGCGCATGCAGTGTCCCTGTGCTGCTGTGCGGCGACCCAGAGCCAACAGTTGCCGACGCGCAGCAAGGCAATGCTGCACTGACGCAACAGCAGCAACAGCAGAGCAAGCCACTGACAACATCAGTACCGACGACGACCATACTGAACAAGTGGGCGAGCGACTTGGACTGGGCAACACAGCAGTTTGCGAACTGCATTGCGCGCCATGGACAAGTCGTCGCTGTGCTGTCGCCTGCAGCGCTGCAGCTGCTCTTGCGAAAGCACGTGCTGCGTATCGACACAGTCGTTGCGATCGCGATTGAAGAAACTGAGCAAGTGCAGATGGACGCGCCAGCGTTCTACCGCACGCTCATTGAGCAGCTCCAGACTGTGCCAGACGCTGTGCGTCCACGCATCCTTGCGACAACACGAGCGCGCGCATCGAGCTTGGATCTGAGCGCGACGTCACGCAATGCTTTGTATGCGCGCATTCGCGTACTGAGCGTCGCGCCAGTGCTCAGTCCTGCGCAGCTCGCAGCGCCTGCGACGTTTCCACCACTGCTGTGTGAACCGTTTGATGCAAGCGCTGGTGCTACAAGACGCCAGATAGCAGGAGACGGTGGCTCAGCAGCAGCAGATCGGTACGCAATCGCTGTCGACATGCGCACGTTCCTCACTGGCGAGAACCACAAGAAGCTCGACTTCATTCGCGTCTTCCGCATGGAACTGGAGATGGGCAACTCGGCCGCAGTCTACGACGAGCGCAAGCGCCAGGACAAGATCAATCGGTTCGTGCAAGACGCCGAGTCGGTCTACACCCATCTTGGGTACTGGTGCTTGCTCAAGTTCATTGAACTCGAGCTCCAAGCGAACTTGCAAGCGTGTCTCGTCGACGATGACCAGAATGTGAACCACCGCAAGAAGCGACAGCAGGCTGCTGCAGCGGAAACAGCGAGTGCGAGCGTGTTGGAAGACGGCGAAGACGAGGCAGAAGAAGGCGAACTTGTCGAGAGTGACAAGGGTGAGGACGGCGGCGATGAGGACGAAGACATGGCGAGTTTTGACGACCAAGAGAACTCGAGCGGGAACGCTGCAGACGCCGCACAGTCTCCAGAAGATCTCTCGGCGCTGATCTCATCGAAGCTCGACTTGGACGACGCGACGCGAGAGAAAGTGAGTCCGATCCTCAAGGTCATTGCGTGGCTCAACAGACAAACCACCAAGATCGGCGTGGACGTTGCAACGCCTCGATTGCTCAAGACAGCGCAAGTCGTTCGGAGTCAACTGCTAAGCGCTGGAGAGCACAAGCGCGTGTGGGTGTTCTTGGAGCGCCGGTCGCACTGTCGCGTCATCGCAGACTACCTCACTGCGTTCCTTTGCGAGCTCAAGCTACCGCCGTGCTGCTGCATGCTCGGGACGTCGCACGCACGAGTCTCAGGGTCTCTCCACTTTTCGTCCAACTTGAAAGTCATGACGATGTTCAAGAACCGCGCTACGAACGTCATGGTGACGACGTCGATCGCGAAGAAGTCAAAGAAAGTGCGAACTGATCCGCCGCAGTGCGACTTGGTCGTTGTCATGGACGAGCTGCTCGAAGCCGACAAGCTCTTTGAGTTTGCCAAGCGCGCGCATCCTGCGACTGGCGTCGTGAAGTACGTGACGCCAAACGCTGCGGCCGACGTGAAGAAGTTCTATGCGCTCGTGAAGAAGATGCACGAGTTTGTGCAGTTGGACGAAGAGCAGAACGCTGCGCAAGCGCTGAGTCAGTCAACAGCAGCGACGACTGATTCGAGCAGCGCAATGTCGGCCGAAGTGTCGGCGATGCTCGATACCGATCAGCCCGTGCGCGACACACAAGGACGGATCCACGTTGTCCCGCGCGTGGCGCCAGCACCCGTGAACCCGTTCGAGATTGTGAATCGGGACACTGGTGCGATTCTCAACGCGAGCAACGCAGTTGCGTGCTTGAGCAAGTTCTGCGACTCGCTCCCGGGTCTCGATACGTACGACAAGCGTCCGCAGTACGTCGTGAAGCGCCATCCGCTCTCGTCTGGCATGTCGCTCACAACGAAGCAGTACAAGAAGAAGCGGCTCAAGTACAATGCGAAGATCCACGACAAGATCGACGACTGCCGCGCTGAAGCAGAAGCAAAGCTCGAGATGACGACGACGGCAGCGACCGTCGAGGAGATCGACAACCGATTCGAGTTTGCAGCGACGCTCAAGCTCCCGCTGTCGCTCGGGATCAAACGAAAGCTCGCGAGTCACAAAGTCCCGACGCCAGAAGAAGCAAAGGGGATCGTTGCGTTCAAAGCGTGTCAAGAGCTCATCAAGAAAGGACTGCTCGACCGGCATTTTCGCTCGAAGCTCATTGAAGACCAGACGGCGACAATCCACTGCGACAAGAACGGCACGAGCACGGCGGTCGACGCACCCGGCGGCAGTCTCGAATCGTCTGTTCCAGACGACACGATCATCATCGATGCAGACGACGAGGTCGGCGACACTGGGAAGCTCAAAGACCTGTCGACGCAGAACTCGTATGACTTGCCACCTGTGAGCGCCGCGGAGCTGAGTCTCCGTCCGATCCGGACGCTGCTCCAAGAGACGCAAGCTGCAAGCGATGGTGCGCAAGACGGGTCGGTGACGATGTGCTTCTACGGTTTGACAGGCGTTCGGTACGCTATCCTCGCAACGAATGAGCTGTATACTGGCAACACGAACACTGGCTGGCGCTACGACTTTGCGACGAGCGATGTCATGGAAGCAAACATCCATCCTGTCACGCTCGTCAAGACGCCTGTGCACGTCCAGTTGACAAAGCACGAACTTCAGAGCGCGCTGCACTTCCACTTGGTCATCATGCGCCTTGCGTGCATGGGCGTGCAGGATGCGATGCGCGAAGTCGACATTGCTGGCGACGACGTCTGGAAAGAGTTCTCGGAGCAGAACGACAAGGGGTACTTGGTCGTCCCGAGCGTCTTTGACGATGCGACAAAAGCGTTCGCAATCGACTGGAGCTACGTGCACGACATCCTCGGCAAGCCGCTCATCCAGCCGATTTGGCCATTCCCAGACGCAGCTGAGTACCCGCAAGACGAGTGGATCTGTGTCCCGACGTTCCGTCGCAACGTGACGTACGTCGTCAAAGGCTTGGCTGAGCAGACTGCGAAAGACACAAAAGTCGCGTTTGCGGACAAAGAAGCGTGGGACAAGCACATCAAAGAGGGCAAGTCGTCGCTCGGGAACCCGATCTTGGGTCGCTGGCACACATCTGAGCAGATTCTCCAAGCGCAAGACGACCAGCCGCTGATCTACGGCATTCAAGTCCCGCCGATTGTCCCGATCATCCGGCGCGTGATGCAGCGCAACAACGCAGAGGGGAGCATTGCGATCTCGAGCACCAAGTTCAATGAACGGCTGCTGCTCCCAGAGTACACGTCGCGGCTCCGGTTGACGAAGACGCGGTTCTTTGAAGCAATTGGCATCGTGCCAGTGCTGTACGAGTTTGAGCGCAAGTGCCAGATGTCCAACTTGATGAACCACATCGGTCTCGAGCTCGACATCAGCTTGCTCGACGACGCCACGTCCAAGCCCGCGTACGAGCGGCTCGAGATCCTCGGCGACACGTTCTTGAAACTCGAGACAACGTGGTTCATGTACGAGAACCGACAAGACATCACCCAAGAAGGCGAGCTCACGCGACTGCGACGCGACATCATTCGGAACGACCGCTTGAACGAGTTTGCGCTCGCGGCGCGACTGCACCACTACATCTTGTACCCAGCGCAGATCGAGCAGCATCCGTTCGAGTGCTGGAAGCCGTCGTGCATGGGGAAGACACCAAAGCCGATCGTTGCGCCGTCCAAGTGGATCGCAGACGTGCTTGAAGCGATCTGCGGCGCGTACGTGCTCGGTCAAGGCGAGAAAGGTGCGCGGTACTTCCTCAAGTGGATCGGCGTGAGCGTGATGGAGGCGCCGTTCACGTTTGCGCGTCCGTTCTACCCCGATTGCTTCCCCTGCGAGCTCTATGACGACGCGTTCATGGCTGGCGATGGTGTGAATCCACTCGCGCTTGACTTTGCAATCGCGCGCTTTGAGGACGTGCCGCAGCGCTTGGTCTGGCTCCAGCAGCGGCTCAAGTACACGTTCAAGAACAAGCGGTTGCTCTTGGAAGCAGTCACGCACCCGTCAGCAGGGCACTTGGAGCTCCAGATGCTCACACGCACGGACAGCGGCACGCAACCAAAAGAGTATTGGCGCGGCGACTACGAGCGTCTCGAGTACCTCGGCGATGCGATCATCGAGTACTTGACGCTCTCGTATGCGTTCTTGCGGTACGACACGTGGCTCCCTGGCTCGCTCTCGCAGTGGAAGAGCGCAACGGTGTCGAACGATGCGCTTGGAAAGACTGCGCTCGCGTGCTTTGGCGTCGACGAGTGCATCTGCGCAGGCGCTGTGCGCATGGACCGCGAGACAATGGACGTCGTCGCTCGGATCGAGCGCAAGTACGCGCGCACTGGCGACAGCAGCAGCACTACGAATGCGAGCTTCTCGGCGATTCCAGTCGCGTCGTCGCGGAAGAAAGCGAAAGCGACTGGCGCAAACCCGATGGCGCTCCCCAAGATGTTTGCCGATGTGTTTGAAGCGCTCGTTGCCGCCGTGTTCCTCGACTCGGGCAAAGACCTCCAGACCACACGCGACGTCTTCTTGGGGCCACTGCTCAACACTGTTGGGAAAGACGCACTTGCGTACGTGTGCCACGCGAGCGGTCTCACGATCGACCAGTTTGACGACGACGCGGGTGCGAACGACCAGGACGCGATCATGGAGTCGCTCTTTAGCGACGACGACGACGACTAGCAACGGAAGGAGAGGACCGCCTCGTAGTTTTGAAGACTTGCGTGTGTGTCGTGAAGCTCTGCTGTCGTGAGGATCACATTGCTAGGCTTGCGTCGTTGGTACATCAGAAGCAGTATCTCTACGAGAGCTCAACTTCACGGTCAAGACCGCGGCTGCAGTCTAGCAGTCGCTCAAGCGCCTCAAGCACCAGCACTTGCAAGAGGAAGCGCTGGTCTTGAGTCTTTGGTACACGTAGCTCTACGATCAAGCAGGAAAACCGACGACTCGAACCGACCCACTCGACTCTTTGCGACTCTCTCTCTTGCTTCACACACACACAACGAGACGCCCTGAAGCGCCTGCAGAACATGCGGCGCATCGCTGTGCGTGACAAGCTCTTCTTCCTGACAACAGTAGCTGGCGCAGCGTTCCTCTCGACGCAGCTCGAGTGCGCGACGCTTGACTTTCACGAACTCAGTCGCGCGTTCCCGACGCTCGCGCCGTCGTTCCAGGACCAGCAAGGCTTCTTCAACGTCCTTCGATGGGCCGAGAGCCTTCACACACCAGAGGACATGGCGATGCTCACGCGCATGGTGACGCAAAGCACAGCAGCTTCTCAAGACTCGGCAGCAGTAGCGAGTAGCGACGTGTCGCCGACATTTGCAAAGTCCAACAATACCAAGACGAGCTCCAGTGCTAGCAGTGCAGCTTGTACAACGACGCCGTTCCACGTCCAGTTGGCGCAGATCGCGTCGTTCGAGACGTACGTGCACTTGAGCAAGACGCTGCTGCAGTGCGGGATCTTGCTCTTCCTCTATCGCTTGAAAGTGCTCTCACGCCGACGAGCGGTGCCGATGATCTGCGTCTGCTTCCTCGTGCTCCTGTGCTGGAAAATGGCACAGACGTGTCTCCAAGAGATCCTATCGTCGTCGTCATCGCGCAAGACGCTTCATACCACATCAGCAGCAGCACCAACGACAGCGGCAGCAATGGGAGCACCAACCCACGCAAGCGAGATGCACGCTGCGTTCCTCAGCACGCTCTTCTTCCTGCGCTTTGCAGGCTCGATCGTCGTCAACTTTGCCATCGGACGCGCGTACCAGCGCTACTTTTGCGCGCCGTGGCCTGAGACGTGGCGCCGCGTGCCGCGGTACCTCGGATCAAAGGACCTTGTGCTCACGACGCTGTACTACGCATCCAGCTGTGTTGCGGCCATGAGCGTCTCGTGCGCAGCGCTCCGGTCGCTCTCAGAGGCAGCGCTGCAGTTCGAGACCGCAGCGCTCACTATGTCGCTCGTGCACGTCGTGGTCTTTCGCATGACGCAGGACAAGCTGACGTCAAAGCCAAAGCAAGCGTAAGAGATAGATGGTAGAGCCATTGTCAACAGAGGTAGAGACGCAAGACAACTAGCAGATGAAACGCGTTCATTCTACGTGGCTATCTCTCTCTCCAGCTCCTCCTCTTCGCATGTATCAACCAACCATCTACGACGCGCACCCGTGTCTGCCTTCCTGTATCACTCTCCGTCGCCTTCGTCTCTGTCGTCACAGAGAGGAAGAGTCCAGACTAAAGCCGAGACCAGAGCATGGATCGCGATCTCCGACCGACAGACAAAACGACAGGCGGCTTACTGGTTCTTCTTCTCGGCGCCAAGACGCGCTTCGAGCTCGCGCGCACTAATGCGGCGACCGACAAACTTGAGCACTTCGTCGATCAAGATGACTGGGAGCGAGAACGCGAGCACGACGAGCCACTCGTTCAAGTCGAGCGGCGTGACGCTGAACGTCTCGGCGAGCACGTCGACGTACAGGATCACAAAGTGCATGCCAAACGACACGACCATCGCGATGATCAAGTACGGGTTCGACCATGGCGGCATCGTTACGAGACTGCCGTCCTCCGAGAGCGCGTTCAAGGCGTTGAACATCTCGATCGCCACGAGGACCGAGAGCGAGAGCGTCGACGCCGTCTTCTTGCCTTCCGTGAAGTAGCGGCACGGGTCCGCCGAGAAGTCCATGCCGTCAAAGTTGTTCACCGTAAAGTCCTTCCACTGGTGGCACTGCGTCCAGTGCGTGAGCTGGTCAAACGTAATGAGCGTGTGGCCGTCGCCAGATGCGTCGTAGTACATGTACCAGTACGCAAACACACCGACGCACGCGAGACCGACGTAGATGCCGACGACCATGTAGCGGAAGAAGACCCAGCCGTTGATCAAGACGTCGTCGCTGCGGCGCGGCGGCTTCGTCATGATGTCCTTGTCCGGCGGGTTGAACCCAAGTGCAGTCGCCGGCGGACCGTCCGTGACGAGGTTCACCCACAGGAGCTGCACAGGGATCAAGCCTTCTGGCAGACCGAGCGCCGCCGTGAAGAAGATCGCTGCGACTTCGCCAATGTTCGACGAGATCAGGTACCGGATGAACGCCTGCATGTTGTTGTAGATCGCTCGGCCTTCCTCCACGGCCGACACGATCGTCGCAAAGTTGTCGTCTGCGAGCACCATGTCGGCCGCCTGCTTTGCGACTTCCGTGCCGGTGATGCCCATGGCAATACCAATGTCCGCCTGCTTGAGCGCCGGCGCGTCGTTCACACCGTCGCCAGTCATCGCAGTCACTTCGCCCTGCTGCTTGAGCATCTTCACGAGCAGCTGCTTGTGCTTTGGCTCGGTGCGCGAGAAGACCATGCCGTTGCCCGTCTTGTCCATCAAGTACTCGACTTGCTTCGCCTCGGGGAGCGCAAAGAACTCGGCGCCCGTGAACGACTTGTGCGATACGTCCTGCGTCTCGCTGAACACGCCAATCTTGCGCGCAATGCTCTCGGCCGTGAGCTTGTTGTCGCCCGTGATCATGATCACGCGGATGCCGGCCGTGTGGCACGTCTCAATCATCGGACGCACTTCTGGACGCGGCGGGTCGAGCATGCTCGCAAGTCCGACAAACGTCAAGTTGGACTCGATCTCGGCAAACTTGTCCGTCTGCTCGAGCTGCTTGTGCGCCGCGTGGTGGCGGTCGCCGTCATACGACCCGAGCTCGCCGAGATCCTCTTTCTTTGCGAGCGCCAGGCACCGGAGCGACTTGCGCGCAAGCGTCGAGACTTGCGTCAAGATCACTTGACGCCCAGCGCTCGTGAGCGGCTTGATCGAGCCGTCTGCGAGCTGGATCGACGAGCAGCGGTCAATCAGACCCTCTGGCGCCCCTTTAACAAACAGCACGTTCTGGTTCGACGTCGCCGAGCGCGTGGCACGGCCAACCGCTGCTTGACCCGACTTGGAGCAGAGCACGGACATGGACTTGCGGTCGCGCGAGAACTCGAGGATCGCGAGCTTCTTGTGCTGCGCAAGCCAGTACTCGTTGCAGAACTGCACCGCCTTCGCAGGGTTCGAGCTTTGAAGCGACTCGAACTCTGCGTGCTTTGCAGCATCGTCTGGGACACCGATCTTCTCAACGAGCACCTTGAGCGCCGCCTCCGTTGGCTCGCCAATGCGCACGTACTTGCCGTCCTTATACTCGATCGCAGACTCATTGCAGATCGCGCAGATCTTCGAGATCGTACTGATCGTCTTCGACTGCGTCAATGGCGCACCGAGGATTTTGCCAATCGGTGCGTACGTGTGACCTTCGACGTCGTACGTCACGAGCTCGGTCTCGGACTTGCCAGGGTGCGAGAACGTCACGCACGACATCTCGTTCGTTGTGAGCGTCCCGGTCTTGTCCGAGCAGATCACAGACGTGCACCCGAGCGTCTCGACCGACGGCAGCTTGCGCACAATCGCGTTCTTCTTCGCCATCTTGCGCGTCCCGAGCGCCAAGCACGTCGTGATGACAGCTGGGAGGCCCTCTGGGATCGCAGCCACTGCGAGTGCAACGGCGATCTTGAAGTAGTAGATGCAGCCCTTGAGCACGGAGCCGTGCGACGGGTCAAAGAAGTTCTTGTAGTTGATGATCCAGACCACGAGGCAGACAACGCCGATGACCTTCGACAGCAGCTCGCCAAACTCATCGAGCTTCTTCTTCAGCGGTGTCGACTCTTCGTCCTCAGCGGCTTCCTGCACCGACTGCTGGATCTTGCCGATCTCGGTCTTCATACCGATCTCCGTCACAACGCCGCGACCAAGGCCGTTCACAACGACTGTCGTCGCAAAGAGCAGGTTCGTCTTCGCCTGAATGACGTTCTCCGTGCCTTTCGGCAACGCGTCGATCTCTTTGTTCACCGACGTGCTCTCACCTGTCATCTGCGCCTGCTCGACGCGGATCGCCGTCGTCTTCATCGAGATCAAGCGCATGTCGGCAGGGACTTTGTCGCCCACGCGGATCTCAACAATGTCGCCTGGCACGAGCTCGCGCGCAGGGAGCGTGACCATCTCGCCGTCGCGCAACACGCGCGCGTTCTCGGGCTGCAAGTCCTTGAGCGCATCGAGCGCGGCTTCAGCGTTCGACTCTTGCCACACGCCGACGATCGCGTTGAGAATGAGAATGACCAGGATCACGAGCGGCTCGACGTACGCCGAGATGCCTTCGTCGCCGCTGCCTTCAAAGTACGCGAGCACGAACGACACTGCAGCTGCGCCGAGCAAGATCTTGACCAAAGCGTCGTCAAACTGCTCGAGCACGAGCTTCCACAGCGGCGTGCCATCTTCTTTGTCGAGCTCATTGAAGCCGTGGACTGCGCGCTGCTTCTCGACCGCGTCTTGGCTCAAACCGCGCTCTTCCGTCACGTTAAAGTGCGCGAGCACTGCTGCTGGGGTTTCCTGTTGTTTGCAGACACATACACATATACACGTACGTTAGCATCCTGCACTTGCATGGCCGTCGTCACGTCCAGGTCGAGCAGAATCATTGCGATCACGCAATGCGACGCACCAGCTCGAGACGCACGCGGGCGTCACTCATTGTTCTTCTCTCTCTCTCTCTCTCTCTCCTCTCTTGTCTCTGTCGAGCTGCTTTTCTAGTGCTGCTGCTGTTGTTGTTGCGGGTGATGTTCTCACGCGCAAGTCGTCCTCTCTCGGTCGCTTGCTCTCGTTGTCGTCGTAGCCGCGCGCACCGCTCTCTCCGCTCGCTTTTCCTTCTCTCGTCTCTCCTCTCGGTCGGTCTGCCTAGAGCGGTATGTGAGCGGTTTTCGTGTGAGCTTTCTGCTCTTCCGAGCTTCGGCTTCGTGGCAGCATTCTGGCAGGCGAATCTTTGTAAAAACAACAAGCGTAAATACACAAAAATCGTAAAAATACTGATGACATTTGCAACAATGTCGAAAATGTCACTTTCAAATTTGCCACACTCAAAACTAAAAGTACTTTTAGTGGACCATGTTGGTCAATAAAATGCATTATGTAGCAGCAACAAATTTCACAAACTAATAAAGAATTATCGAACTAAACATGTTGTAATAACAACATATTTAGTTCGGTAATTCTAAATATATTTATAATAACAAATTCGTAAAGGGGGGCTCGTATCTAAGTCACCCCGACGCGCAATTCGGTAGTGAATCGCAGCGAGTCGTGCACCTGGCAGTATACAAGTGCATACAACGACGGAAAAAGACGGGACCAAAAAACTCGACAGGCACAGATGCACGTTTGCGAGTCGATACAAATCAACAACACCAAAATGCTGATTTTTATCCAATCATAAAAGAGGAAATTGTGAGTGGCTGTGCGCCTGCGCTGTGGAGCGCCATAGCGAGTGATCTGCGCAGCCAGAGACGCAAGAAGAGCGCAAGAGCGATGGAAAAGATGCGAAAGCAGCGCGGCTATACGGTGGCGGAGAAGCTGTCAGCCTTGGACATAGTCGAAGCAGTGGGTGTGGAGGACGCAGCGTCGCAGCTCAGATACCCTCGTGCGGCGATGTTCACGTGGTGGTCGTCGCACAACAGACTACACAGCGTCACGGGCAGCAGCAAATGCAAGACAACCAAAGGACAAGGCAGGAAAGAAATGGTGCCATTCGCGAAGGATCTGGTCCTCTTCATGAAGGACGAACGGCGAGAGGAGTGAGTACGTATCGTGCGGGTGATGAATGCGTTGAAACTGGCTCAGTGTGACGCTAACATTGCGATTATGTATCGAACTCGTGAAGTGGCTGTGTACATCCAGCATGGTCCAGTTCATCGTAGCAAACTATGGCGAATGTGCAACCGGACGTGTCCGAGTTACACAGCACAGTTGTGAGGAAGCGTGTGTGAACGCCTTCCGCAAGGATTCCAGTCGTAACGACGGAAGCAAAACAAGACACTAAGTTTGAGTGCTCCAAATTGTAACTGTTCATTTGAGTCGGATGTGCGGCTCCACCCTTTGGTGTGAGCCTTTAGATCTAAGTATGCAATACTAAAT
>JAASFN010000510.1:0-18857 GCA_023333795.1 Globisporangium rhizosaccharum | reverse complement strand
GCCTCCAGTGACGTCTGCGCCACCTGTGGATCCGTCATCGCCTCCGCCAGTGACGCCAGCGCCACCAACGTCGCAGCCTCCAGTGACGTCTGCGCCACCTGTGGATCCGTCGTCGCCTCCGCCAGTGACGCCAGCACCGCCAACATCGGACCCGACTGGTGCGCCGACTGCGACACCAGCGCCACCGCTCACGCCGACTCCGACCGACATCAGCACTGGATCGCCACCACCGCCGACAAAGCCGCCAAGCCCAGACACACCGGTACCGACGGCTGCGACGCCAGCGCCAGTCACAGTCGTGCCTGTTGTGATTCCCATCGAGACGAACGCGCCGACGACGGACCCGACAACCGACAAGAACGGCGGCAAGAAGACTGAGCCGCCGCTCATTGACGAAGGCAACAACCAGCGCGACGTGATCGTGTTCAACGCCTCGAACACGAACGCACCGAGCGTGAACCCGTTCGAGATCAAGGAGATCCGCAGCCAGACGGAGCGCCCCGTTGTGCTCGACATTGAGAACACTCTTGGCGTGACCGAAGCGCCAAAGAAGTACGTTCGCGGCGAAGTGCCAGACTCGGTGCTCAGTGACAGTGGCAAGACCAGTGGGAAGACGACTGCGAACGGCGGCACGAGCAGCACGTCGAGCACAACTGCGACGACTGCAGACTCGCCAAACGTCATTGGCGGCCGCAAGCAGTACATGCCAACGGACGCTGCGGCGGTGCTGTCGAAGACAAGTGCGTCGTTCCACGACTTTGTGCGCTACTCGTCCGTGGCGTTCGCAGGCATCTCGGTCGCGCTCCTGCTCTTCTTCCACTTTGTCTCGCTCGACTCGGCGCTGTTCTGGACGAACCCACTGTGGTCGCCAAACACGTGGGAGTTCCTCTTGTACGTCGCGTACTTGCAGCAAATGGCGTCGATCTCGCAGCTCACGCTCCTCAAGACGCCCTACTTCCTCTGGGACTACACCGACTCGTTCGCGTGGACGAACTTCCTCCTCGAGAACTCGTCCAGCGACGCCGCCAGTCGTCGTCTGGAAACGATTGTGCTTGGCGGTGTCGTCTCGTTCGCAGACCGCATTGGCGTGCTGGAGTCGAAGATCCTGTACCATGCCGCTGCGGGCTTTGGTGTGATCTTTGGCGTCCTCTGCCTCTTCTTCCTCGTTGGCGCAGTGCTCGCGAAGCGCAAAGCCGAGCAGCACCAGCAAGCGTCAAGTGGCAACGACACAAACGCGGCCGAGTTCTCTGGCAGCGTCCACCGGCTCCGGAGCACGTCGATCCGGACGCTCGGGCTCTGTGTCCTCATCTGGTACTTTGCGCTCTTCCCACTGAGCGTGTACGCGTCGTTTGAGATCTCAATGGAGATCTCGGCCTCGACCGTGGACAATGCGCTCAGCGTCGCGCTCCTGGCGCTCGTGGTCGTGTGCTTTGGCGTCTTGGCGTACAGTAGCCGCGTGATCATGCACAAGAGCAAGGACGAGCTCCAGCAGTTTGAGAACATGGCGACATGGGGCTCGCTCTACGCCGAGTACACGTACCGGAGCCGCATGTTCTTCATCGTCGGCGCCGTTGTGCAAATCACGACCGGTATCCTCGTTGGCACGATGGACGCCGATCCGACGCAGCTCATTGTGGTCATCGCCGTCCACGCGCTGTACCTCGTGTCGGTCTTTATCCTCCAGCCGTTTGCCGAGTCGATCGTGCTCTACTTCACGTACGCCTTGAGCGTCGTGAAGATCGTGAACTTTGGTTTGGCGTTCGCGTTCCTCAACTCGAACAGTCTGTCGGCGCCGGGACGGAACCGCGTGGCCGACGCGTTCATTGGCATCAACACGATCGTGATCATTGCGTGGTTTGTGCGCCAGCTCGTGGTCTTTAGCACGTACATCCGCGTGTGGATGCAGCGCCACGAACAAGCAGCGCACGGCGACTCGACCGCCAAGTTTGAGACGCGCACGCAGACCGACTCGGAGGTCTACGCGAGCATCTCGACGGCGCGCGCAGCAGGGGATGCGTCGGACGCTGGGAGCTCGAGCGCGCAAGGCGTGAGCTCGACGGGTCTGTCGCACGAAGCGCTGTACGTGCACAACAACACGCGTGCACTCGTGCGGAGCGACATCGAAGCTGCGTACTAACGTCGGTGCAAGTGCGTAATGAACGCGCGTGAGTGAGCATCGCGAGCGCTTGTCGCCGCATGGAGCGCGTTCGTGTGAATGACAACACCATTTCTCTCTGTTCAAATGGATCAAGACTGTGCGTTGATGGTTCATGTTCATGCTGCTGCTGTTGTCATGAGCTGTTGAGTGGTCGACGCGCTTGTTGCATTGGTATCAGACGCCAAGAACTCTGGTCCTCGTTCGAAAGGCAACACTGGTGATACATCGCGTGGCGGAGAGCCGGCTGGTGGATACGAGCGCCTCTTTGTTCGGTTGCGTCCACAGCGTTTGGTCCTATGTACCTGGAGCAGGACAAGCATCGTCGCAACCATTTTCCAGGACCTCCAGGACGCCTTTGACAAGCATCTTGCCCATGTTGCAGCACCAGTGTGGACGATGACACAACAAAGCAAGTTCGTGAGAAACAGCTGATAATCAGACGCTGCACTTGATAATTGTATGCTTCATACAAACACCGAGTGAGTTTGAACCGGCAGAGGTCGCCGTTTCAGTGCGTGTTGAAACCGGATTTCCAGGTCACACGTCCACACGCACGCGCACTTGCTCCAGCGCCGTCCGCTTGACCACCAGCAGCGCACACGCACTGTCATTCTGCATTCGCCGCCACCGCTGCAGCTCTTGTGTCTGCACGTGTGTGCGCGCGTGCGGCTGTCTTGCACGCTCTCTACGTGTGTCTGCTCCTGCGGTGCCGCGCAGTCTCGATGACCATGACTCGCACCGGTCGACAGAGTGCTGGCACAACGCAGCGCGCACCAACGCGAGCAGTATGGGTCATGTTCGCAGTGCTAAGCGTGCTTGCGCTCTCGATGCATGCAGTTGATGCGGCTGCTGCGAGTACAACGCAGAACATCGTTGCAACTCCAGAGCTCTCGCTGCCGTCCACGACAGCAACTGCACCGACACCGAGTGCAGCAGCAACAGGCTCCAAGGCAAAGAGCTTAGCGCCACGACGAGCGTGTCGGCGGACGACCAACCCAGTCGACCGTGAGCGCACCGATGCTCCCGTCACGAGCAGTCCAAGCACCGAAGTGACTCCTGCGCCACAGTCGTCTGTGGCTCCAGTGCCGACAACGACATCAGCGCCAGCACCATCCAAGACACGTGCTCCGACACCAAAGCCGGCGGCGTCCAAGCCAACTGATACACCAGCCAAGCAGGTTCCAGTCGCAACGAGCGCAACACCAATGACGACACCAGCACCTTCAGCGACAGCTACACCACATGACCTGCCAACGTCAACAAAGCCGCCCACGTCGCTCACGACTGCTCCTAGTACGAGCCCATACGTCACACCAGAGCCAGAGACTGGCGATGAAGCGACCGATCCAGCGCCTCCAGTGATCTCACCACCAGAACCGACGACGAAGCCACCAACGAAGCCGACAACAGTGCCAATTGACGACGCCACTGGGACTCCGACTCGGCGTCCAACACCTACGCATCGACCAACGCCAACGCGCTTCCGTCCATCGCCAGCGCCAACGTCAAAGACCCCGGATGCAACGACCACACTACCGACTGTAAAGCCAACTAAAGTGCCAAGTGACAGCACTACGGAGTCGCCGACGCGCCGACCAGTGCCGTCGCACCGACCAACTGCAGCGCCAGCATCGAAAGACCCAGACGTCGTGCCGATCCAAAAACCAACAGCGAGACCCACTGATCGCCCAGTTGTCATTCACACGCAGCGACCAACGACTGCGCCAGCGAGCGGATCAAGTGCAGGTAATGAAGGCGATGCTGGACACACGACGCGCGCACCTGCTGCGTCAAAGCCAGCTACTGGAACCACTGCACCAGCGGCGACGCTCAGTCCTACTGCGAGTCAGGTGCCATTGCCCAGCACCAAGCGTCCGTCGAACAACGGCTCGATCGGCTGGGATCTGATCAAAGACCTCATCACGAACAAGTGGACGCGAGCACCTCACACAGCGCTGCCCACGAGTGCGCCTGGTCCAGCAGACGCGGACAAACCAGGCAAAGTCGTTGTTCCTGACGTCGCTCCAGACAAAATCCATCCGCCGCCAGCAACCAACAACAGCAGCAGCGCGAGTCCAAAGCCACCGCGCGCGACTGAACCAAGCAATGCGACAGCAGTTCCTGGTGCCACTGCTGCAGTCGCTAGTAGTGTGCCACCAACGCCAGTCTCAACGACCGCAGCAAAGACGCCAGCGCCGACAAAGAAAGCCAACAAGACAGTGAGTGCGCTCGAAGACACGGACGACGACGACGACGTCACTGACGACAAGACGCAGTCGTTCAAAGTCGTCGAGAAGATGACGATCACAGTCACAGACGGCAACATGAAGCAGACGTTCCAGAAGTACGACCGCAACACGAAGACGGAGAAGAAAGCGAGCTCGACGTCGATGACAAAGCCAATCGCCGGCGAGACTGCGACAGAAGACGAAGTCGCATCAGCGAGTTCGTCGTATGGCAATGTCATTGGCGGCAACAACCGCGAGCACCCGCCGCCAGGTGCTGACATTGCAGTCTCGGCGTTCGCAGCGAAGACGCAGAATGCGATCCGGTACTCGAGTTACGCGTTCACGCTCGTGTCGTTCGGTCTCCTCGTGTTCTTCCACGCCTTGGCGCTCACGTCGCCGCGGTGGCTCGTCGCATCAGCGAGTGCGCGCCGTGTGGCGACATCGAGTTGGCTCTTGCCGACGACGTATGAGCTCGTGGCTGTTGGGACGTACTACCAGCACCTCGGCTCGGTCTCCATGCTCGAACTCACCAAAGCGCCGTACTTGCTCCTCGACTTCACGGACGCGTTCTCGTGGGCAAACTTCCATCTCCACGCGATCGTCACTGCGACGACCCGGCGTCTTCAGTTCGTCATCTTGACTGGCATCGTCTCGTACTCGGACCGCCTTGGGATCGACGAAGGCGCAGTGCTGGTGCACACGACGCGCTTCGTCCTCCTGCTTGCAGCAGTCGTGCTTGCGCTGTTTGGGATCGTCGCAGTCGCGACGTACGTGACATCACGTCAGAGCGCCAGTCGCAGCAGCAGCACGGACAGTGATGCGACGAAGCGACCAGCGTGGACTCGCAGCGTCGCAGTCTGCATCCTCGGCACTAGCGTCGCGCTCTGGCTCATGAGCGTCTTCCCACTCACGGCGGTCTCAACGTACGAGCTGACGATGCAGATTCGGTACCAAGTGAGCGGCGAGATCGTCGTCGCACTCGCCAACATGGCGCTCGTCGTCGTTGCGACGCTGTGCTTCCTCTTCTACAAAGTCCGATCGATCCGCGCCTCCGAGGCGTTCCAGTACTACGCGCACGGCGTCTACGGCACGCTCTACGCGGATACGAAGCAGAGCTTTCGGTACTTCTTTGTCGCGCTCGTGCTCTTTCAAGCGACTGTGGGTGTCCTCACTGGCGGTGTCCAGGACGTCCCAGACCAGCTCATTGCGCTCCTTGTTGTCCACGTCCTCTTTTGCGCCGTACTCATCTACCTCGCGCCGTTTGCCGACACGCGCGTCCAGTGGTTCGTCGTCGCGCTCTTCGTCGTGCGCATCGTGAACCTCTCGATCGCGTTTGCGTTCCTCACCGTCAGTGAACTCGAGACAGCGTCGCGCGGGACGATCGCACATGCGTTTGTGCTCGTGAACTTTGCCGTTGTGGTCGTGCTCTTTGGTCGCCACGTTGCGATGTTCATTGCGACGCTGCGCAAGTGGTCGCAGAACAGCGTCCAGCTCAATGGTGGCGATGGCGACGGACGCAGCAGTCGCAATGACGCGTCGATGCTCGCGCACGATGTCCAAGACACGGAGACACCGAGTGCTGACGTGCGTCTCACAGCCACGATGTCTGTCGTCCGCGGTCCAAACAACTCGATGCACTGCTGAGCGCTCGTTGTCGTCGTCGTCGTTCTCTCAAGTGTCTTGAGCTAGTCGAGTCGAGTCGAGTCGAGTCTCTCTCTCTCTCGTTGATGTCTGCGTGTGCGTGAGTCTAGTGGCAAGAGAGAGAGAGAGAGAGAGAGAGAGAGAGAGAGAGAGCGTCCTTTGTCTACTTCTGCGACTGTTGTAGTGCTAGTCGTACCATGCGTGACTCTATGTGAACAAGCGATCGTCAAGACATACAAGTGTGTGTGTACGATTGATCTGTTCGCTATGGATGTCTATCCTTAAGGCACTTGCTTGGGCTCGAGCTGCTTCGTCGTCGTCGGTGTCATTGGCGCTGCAGTCGCTTGCAGATCCACTTCGTTCGGACGACCGTCACTGCTGCTGTCTTTTGTCACGACAACAGCGTCGACGACAGTTGCAGTCGGTGCTGCGTGTGCCGATGCGCTCCGGAAGCCAAAGAAGTCTTGCGCGCGCTCCACGAGGTCGCTCCAGCTCCGGATCTCGACGTGGTAGTGGTACGACGACGTACTGCCGCTGTTCACGGAGATGGTGCTGAACGCTTCGACTGGCGCTGGGATCGCAGTTGGCGCTCGCCAACCTGATGCGATCTTGTCGAGCACACTTCGCGAGTCGTAGCGATAGATCTGCTTGACTTCCTTGTGCCACCCGCTGCCAGTCACAGACGCAGGTGTTGGACCGACGTGCTTGACGCCGCCAGAGCCCATTTTGCTGTACTTGAGCGCATCTGAGACCTGGACGATCGAGTCGCCGCTGCCGAGGATCGCGACCTTCGCGTTCTTGACCAAGAGGTCGCCAGCGTCAACATCGCCAGAGCCAGCGATCGAGATGTCGTGCTCCTCGCACTGTGCGGCGCGCGCTGCGATCACAATGTCACCAGAGCCAGCGATCGCGCTCTTGATGATCTGAGCTGTGAGTTGGTCCTGCGCACCGACGCGGATGTCACCAGAGCCAGCGATCGCGAGCTTGATCTTTGGCGCGACGATGCTCGTGCTGTACACGCGCACAGTGCCAGAGCCAGCGACTGCACTGCTGATGTTCTTGCGAGTCGCGAGTGCTTGTGTTGCGAGCTGGATGTCACCACTGCCGGCCATCGCGAGGTTCACGCTCTTCGCATCGAGCGTGTTTGTGAACATCCGGAGGTTCCCAGACGCGCCAACTGCGAGATTTGTCTTGTCGATGACTGTCACGTTTGGCACGACCAAGTGGACGTCGCCGCTGCCGCTGAGCGACACGTCGAGCGACCGCACGAGCGTATCCGCGCTGCTCGAGACAAAGAGCTTGCCGCTGCTCGAGTGCTTGATCGACACTGCAGTATCAAGCTGGTTCACAACGAGTACGCTCTCTTCGACGACGGCGACGCCCGAGCCAGCGCTCGTGATTGTGTTCACTTCTGCTGGCTGTGCTAAGAAGATCTCTGTGAGCAAGTGGCCGCCTGAGCTGTAGCTGTGGTGCTTCTTCGTGCGCACTTCCAAGCCATGCGAGCCGCGCGGAACGACTTCAACTGCATCGAGATGCGCCTGCGAGTCGGACGAGACGCGAATGACGTTCTCGCGTCCGAGTGCGTTGTAGCTCACGCGCGTGTAGCCTGGTGTCGCGAGCGTGAGCGCGTCGATCTTCATTGTCGCGGCCGGATCATCGGCGCTGAAGCGGAACTGCTTCTCGAGACGCTGGTTTGGCGCGATCTGGAGCTCGCGCGGTGTCTCGTAGACACTGCTCTCACGAATGCCAAATGCTGCGCCAAAGACTGCAGCAGTCGCGCGCGGCTTGGTCATGCGAAGGCGGAACATCGTGATGTTGGCAGTGCTGCTGCGTGCGTTTGTGTTGTAGTGGTGCTGGTGTTGGTGTTGCTGGTGCTGATTGCTTGCTGGAGAATATGGAAATGAGCGCTCTGTGTGACTGCCAAGCGAGTGTGCAGGCAGATGGCGGTGCGCACCTTGGAGTTGCAGTCCTGTTGGACACATCGAAGCGTGTCAATGGATTTTGAGCACGCACTCTGACCAGGAATGATGGACATTTGACAAAATACAATTTGTAGGACATTTCGATTTATCCTCACAATTTGCTCACTTTGTTGCTACCAATGCGATTTTATCCAAACGTCGGAGCTACGGACCAACCTATATGACCACCCACCTTTTGCCTCATAACTCAACGACCACTGTGAGTTCGACAACGCTGTTTAGATATGCTGTGTAATTTACTGTAGTTAATCAGTGTACTGATTCGCTGTACAATGTTCGCGAGTCAAAATACGTATTTGGTTGAGTGGCTCCCATACAAAGGTCGAATCTGAGGCGGCCAAAAGGTACGGACACCAGATCACCACACAAAACATTCTCATTATGCAATGGTTAGGAAAGTTGGTTATTCGAAGTGCGTCTTGCTACCCTTCTTCTTGATGACTTCAACGCACATGCGTGACATCGAGTTGATCAGTCTTCAGCGTGTCGTCTGGAATGCGCTAACTGGCAACACGTACATCAGCTGTGAGTGCGGTCACGCTCTCGTGTCGAATGCTGTCATGAGCTTCATGCAAGGGCACGGTGTCATGCACTCGATTGTACTGCTCGTTCTCCGGACCTCTATTCGATTGAGAACTTGAGGATCTATACACAAATGGCAAGCAATGCCTGAGTTGAGACGTTATATCTTGCTGAAATACGAAGTGCAACCTATCGTACAAGTGAACGAATGATAACAAATACTCAGCGAGCGTGTATTGATTGTGCCCAGAGCTCTGATTAAAGTACACGACCCAAACTTTTTTAAAGACAGGACACCACTAAACTTGTCTCAAAGCATCTGTGATTATTAGCCGCTAAACATGTGTTTGCATGAGCACACTGACAGTTTGGCACCGCTCGCAAATGGTAACGGCCATCAAGAGTAAGAAAGTACATTGATGTATGAGTTAGACAATGTCGAGAACGTCCTCCTCTTCTATCCTTGGTTGAACCATCTCGCCACGATTTCGCACTCGCTCAGGGATGTAGCGCAGCTCCAAGATAAGCCCAATTAGACCGCAGAGCGCGAATCCACTGTCGTACACAAACCAGTTCTGCGAGCCAACGAACGTATCGAATGCTGTCATGAGCTTCATGCAAGTTGATGCGCTTCATGTTGGAGTTGCATTGACTTACAAGCTAGACAATGTTGAGAACGTCTTCCTCTTCAAGCCATCGGCCTACCATCTCGTCGCGCTCTCGAACCCGCTCAGGGAAGTAGCGTAGCTCTAAGAACAGTGCAGTTAGGCCGGGGAGCGCGAATCCACCGTCGAACGCGAGCATGACCTCGTGGTTCGTGGTGAACCCGCTCTCCGACCAGTTCTGTGAGCCAACGAGCACAAAGTTGTCGTCCAAAAGGACGGACAGCGTAGAGTGGGCACATAGAGCAAATGAACAAGCCGAACAAGGCAGGATCGTGAGAGTGGAATACATGTACGTACTTTAGCATGTATGGTGCCTCTGACTGTGTGCACTGTGATCTGGCGACGTGATGCGAGCGTCGTGCGGACATCTTCGCTCATGTGGTCGTCAACAACTTCCACCACGAAGTCTGGGTTCCTGTCGACGGGTATCACAAGATACTCGGCAACCTCAAGCAAGACAGAAACAACAGTGAGGGACATGCGAGAGACACACAGAGAGAAAGAGAGTCGTTACTTGCCCAAATCGTCGTGACGTACATCACCACTCGGATCGTGTGCTCTACTCTGTCTGTATAGTACAGGAAGCGAGCACACGGATTGGTTTTCATCCGGAACTCGTGACCACTGGTGCGGGAACACAAGAATGTCCACGCAGTGGTCACAGCCCGGCGGAGCTGGGAGGGCTTCGTCCTCGCGGACCAAGCTCTGCACACGGCCACGCAACGACTCGTACACCGCGCCGAAGAGCCGGGCGACCCAGCGCAAAGCATAGCCGACGTCGACCAGAGCTACAGCGCCTCGGTCGAGCTAGTCGCTGACGGGAGGCCTCTCTTGAAGGATTTCCTCGAGCATAGTCGCGCATGTTGGAGAGAGCCAAGCTGCGAGTCGATCCTTTGCTTCTGGGAGCATGTCGTGTGGGTGGCAAGGTGCTGCTTGTTGCGTGAGTGTCATGAACGAGCCAAAAAAGTAAGTGGCCTATTAGTGTGATTAAAACAATGTGGCACTGTGTGGTATGCACGTCTATCCCCAAATATATGTAACTTCTCTCCACGCCCAAAGATAGTGCCAACACGGTTTCAATCACAACTCAGCGAGTTTTGCGAGTTGGCCGACGATATTTAAATATGTGATTCCCGTGTGAATTTGCAACTGAAGGCACCAAACTGCATGTCCAACACAGTTCTTGAAAGATCACTTACTATACAAACTAAAATTTTGCCCCACTGGGAAAACTGGAAATTAGTTCCTCTTCGGCGCTCCTAGTTCTCGCAAGAATAACATTTTCAGCAAACGGAGAGGTTTCAGGGGGCTTAGAGCTTCATCTCGACTCAAACGACGCTGAGTACGGACATTATGACGAACATGAGAAATAAACATTACCAAGAAATCGAAAGCAGCAGAGAATTGGCACACCGGCCAACGTCACCGTTCTGCATTTCAAAATTTTGACTGTTATTGGTTGAGCGGCAGTGTATGACCACACACACTGTAAGAAACACAACACCAGAAACTATCACACAACAGCAAGATCCCACAAGCAAGCGAATCGCTGGTATATACAAGCGACACCGTAAGGACTGGTCGACAGGAAGGGAAATATGTATCAAGGATACGTAAGGATAGAATCGCAGCTCAATCAAACTTGTTGCACCAGTATGACTCATGTGCATTTGTGTATGTCTTGGAGCGCGTTTGTGTGAGCGTGTATCTATGTACTGTGCACTCGTCAGTGTATGTCTATCTCTACGGTGTAAAACACGTAATACTACCGTATTTGGTGTACCCTTGCTACGATTTTGCACTCTCCTGCACCTAAAGCGTCATTTTCAACCAATGATCGTTTCGTATCTCACTTTACGAGCCTTGGCGTGATTTGAATAGTCCTGCACCTAATGCCGATTTTTAACCAATCACAAATGCACAGTGTCAACCACATCAACAACATCGACACTCGCGCGACCACACTGACTGACCTCGCGCACGTCGTGGGCTGCTCAAGCGGGGAAGGAACGCGCTCGTGCGACGCACGCACAGCATGTGGCGATCAAGTGGCGGTTGGCGATCGTGTAGTGCTCAGAGCGTCAAATGCGACTGTTGACGGGGAGGACCACGCAGTGGCGAAAGTGTACATTCTACACAACGGCCAAGCGCGCTGTCACGTCGGCTTTTTATCGCTGCGTTTGCTTCGTTCGCAATGGCGCGTCATCAACAAGACTGGTTTAGTGGTTGACGACCTCAGAGCGTCCGACTCCTTTTCAAAGCGCGCATGCAGCACCCGCAACCATGGCATTGTAAGGTTCTCATTGAAGAGCGATAGATATGCATCATAGCATCACAATACCATGCTGCCGATTTGGCTCTGAACGACTTCCGCTCCTACATCGACCTCGTCCTCTGCTGCTATGATTTCATCGATCACTGCACTATGCTGTTCATCAGGAGACTTACTCATGTAGCCAATCTTTTGAAACGTCTTCACGACTGTTTCAGCTGGAATCTCGTCCCAAGCGTCGGCGACCCAGGCCGCAACAGTCAACCTGTCAGGTACCTGCACACGGTTTGCGTCACGCAGACGTGACGACATCCACGTCAAGTACTTGTGGTGTAGCTTGTCTTTGAATGGCTTGTTGACCCCGACATCCATCGGCTGAAGCACGCAGGTGTAGCCGCCAGGAATAAAGTCCACTTCATTGCCGACTGACGCGGCTCGTTTTGTGAAGCTCTCCTGCATGTGGCATTTAGAGACATCGAGAAGTAGCATGCTGCTCTCAAACTTGTTCGCATAAGGCCGCCACACCTTTTCAAACCACTGCGCCATCGGGAAGGCGACGTACAGCTCCGAGCGAGCGAGCGACGGTCTGAAAGCTGCTTGTGATTTCGTGGTTGGGGAGTGAGTTGGAGGGGGAGTGAACGAAGTTTGCCATGAATTTTGTCCAATCGCGTGTGCTCGTGTTTGTGCGGTGGTTGGTTGAGTCCTGCACCTCTTTTCAAATATGTATGTAGGTGCAGGGGTACACCAAATACGGTAGTATATCGGTTTTGGGGGTTTCCTTTGGTGAGGATAACTGATAGCACCAGGGCAGCCGAAGCAATTGCATAACGCTTGGGAACGTTTTCATAGGAGCATGTATCTGCTGCAGTGGAATACCCGTATATCACATCCACACAGCGCGAGGCACACATTACCGCCTGAGTATCTGGAAGCATTTGGAAAAGATCCGGCATCGATATCCTCTTCAGCTCCGACTCGACTCGACTTTCGACCTCGACTGTGTGCGAGTACTAGTCTGGCTAGGTATATTGGGGTAATTCAGTTCGACCGTTTGTGGCGGTCCACATTATCGCCTTGACTTTGACCTACCGTCCGGATTCCAGTATACGCCCATCAACGGAGCACAATAGGCGCCGCTAATTTGCACATCTGAGGAACGCATTACTTGTGCGCATAGCAGAGGTGCACATACAGTGATGGTCATGTTGGACACATTCAGCAATGCCAATGAATTATGGTAGAATCACAGTGACACCTAGTGCCTTGCGTTACACAGGCATAATTCATACTGTGACATGTAGTACTTCGTCAATGTGTCGGTCGGACGTACTGTATTTGCATGATATCGATGTCGGTCTAAGTGCCCTTGTCGCTCACTTGTTTGTCCTTCATTTATCTATGAGTACAAGCTTGTGATGGACGTTGCTTGAGGAGTTGCTCAGCCACAGAGATCTTTGGTGATGCCTGTAGCGCGCGCACACCGCACTTGGTGGCCGCAAGGTACATATATAGACATCATATAGTACGTGTGTACTTAGACTCACACGATGTTGTCGAAAAGATGTTTCAGAAGGACATCCGTACGCTTTGCAGCAGGTTCACCCCGACAACTGCGGAGGTTCTACAAATTGTAAGTACGGGTTCAAACCTAAGTGCAAACATGAACACGTCATTGTCTTGTGCGTATTTCACACGGCTGTGACGCTGCGGGTCGAGTCCGCCGTCTTTCTTCGATGTGTAAAAGGTTGACTCTGGATCGAGAGTGACTGCCTGATGGCTCGGGGCGCCGTTGACTTTGCCAACATACTTGTCAAAGTGAACGCGAATATATATTGTGCGTCGAACGTCGAGCAATGCAACGGCAACTGTGCTAGGCTTTGCTACATCTCTACTCGTGGACGTTTTGTGCGATCACTTTGGCGATTTACCATCCACGTTTTGACGATTCCTCGCCGCCACTGAGGGTTGCTCATGGTTCTGCTCTATGAGCCTTGCACGAGGCACACATTGTGTACCCCTCCATGGCAACCCAGCGCAAAATGGGCTTGTTATTGTCGCGAGAAGAGTCATTCGTCGAATGAGTGTGGGTTTTATGGATGGCAGAGTTCGCACTTGATCGGACGCATATCTGCAGAATCATTCAATGGATGGCTACACTCAGTACTTGTTACAGGGACGCTTTGTTTAGGCGTCGACGGGACTGTTGTACGCGTCGGGACAACTTTCAGAGCTCATGGAACGACGGCGAGGCGAGCCAACACTTGCACACAAACCAAGTGTTTCGTGCACGCAAGCTGCTGGTGCAACATCACTCACCAGGAGACTTGAACATGTGAGAAAGGGGAACGAGCACAGCTTGTAGCTGTTGTGGTGTTGTGTTGTTGCCCTCGCAAATTGCGGAGACTTTTGCGCACTGTTGACGTGATCGAAAAATGAGAGAAAAGACCGCATTACTGAACACACTTGAATGTTGTGTTCGCTGGCTGACACTGGGTGATCTAGCGTGTCATGCGCCTAAACGTTCAGGTCTGCCGTCAAATGCTAGGTTGCGGTTGCCGTTGCTACACCTAGTTTATTCAAATTCGTATAATAGACTGAGAGGTAATCTAAACGCGACGTGAGTGATGTAGTCTGTCGCGGGGTGTACATGCATACGGTTCACACTCGACCTAAAATCCGACAAAAATGTCACTTTGAGAAATCGAAATATCCTTGACCTAGTAAATCATTTGACATACAAAACGTTTGTCTTGTACCTATTCTAGAGAAAATTCGTATGTATTTTTCTAAAATGTTGAGCACTTTAGTTACTTTTCCATTTGATACAAAATGAGTTATATATAGGACTATCGACAATTGGATATTATCCAATCTTTGATTATGCTATTGTAGCATACAAAAGGATTGTCTTTTCCTATTATAGGATTATCCTATTTTTGTTTTCTGATTTTTGTCACTATGTCGACATCTTCGCATCTCACTGCTTAGTAAATCCAAGTCAATTCTCTCCCATCGTTTTGGCCAAGCAAAGCAACAAGCTCGACAGCTCGACAGCTTAAAGCGAACGAACGCGGACCTGGATCGCACGACGCCATGGCGAAGCGCAGACTCGCAGAAGAAGCCGCGGATGAGCGCCACGTCATGCGCATCATGCCGCTTGGCGCTGGGAACGAAGTCGGGCGGTCGTGCATCGTGCTCAAGTTCAAAGGCAAGACGATCATGCTCGACTGCGGCGTGCACCCAGGGTACTCGGGGCACGGTAGCTTGCCGTTCTTTGACGGCGTCGAGGCGGAAGAGATCGACTTGCTCCTCATCACGCACTTCCACATCGACCACGTCGCTGCGTTGCCGCACTTTACCGAGAAGACGAACTTCAAAGGCCGCGTGTTCATGACGCACCCGACGAAAGCTGTGATGCAGATGATGCTCCGCGACTTCCTCCGCGTCTCGAACATCTCCGTGGACGACCAGATCTACGACGACAAGGACCTGAACAACTGCGTCGCAAAGGTCGAGATCATTGACTTTCACCAAGAGAAGCTCCACAACGGCATCAAGTTCACGCCGTACAACGCCGGTCACGTCCTCGGCGCGTGCATGTACTTGATCGAGATCGGCGGCGTGAAAGTCCTGTACACTGGCGACTACTCGCTCGAGAACGACCGGCACTTGATGGCCGCAGAGCTCCCAGCGTGCTCACCGGACGTGCTCATTGTTGAGTCGACGTACGGCGTCCAAGTGCACCAGTCGGTCGTTGAGCGCGAAGGGCGGTTCACTGGCCAAGTCGAAGCCGTTGTGCGCCGCGGCGGTCGGTGTTTGATCCCAGTCTTTGCGCTCGGTCGGACACAGGAGCTGCTGTTGATCCTCGACGAGCACTGGCAAGCGCACCCAGATCTCCAGGACGTGCCGATCTACTTTGCCTCAAAGCTCGCTGCGAAGGCGCTACGCGTGTACCAGACGTACATCAACATGATGAACGAGCGCATTCGCAAGCAGATTGCGATCTCGAACCCGTTCCAGTTTGACCACATCTCGGACCTCAAGAGCCTCGACGAGTTTGACGACTCGGGTCCGTCAGTTGTCATGGCAAGCCCTGGTATGCTCCAGAGCGGCGTGTCGCGCCAGCTCTTTGAGCGCTGGTGCTCAGACAAGCGCAATGCGTGCATCATCCCTGGCTACGTCGTCGAAGGCACGCTCGCAAAGAAGATCTTGTCGGAGCCAACGGAGATCGTAGCGCTCGACGGTCGCGTGATCCCGATGAACTGCACTGTCGAGTACATCTCGTTCTCTGCGCACGCCGACTTTGTCGGCACGAGCGGCTTTGTCGAGAAGCTCGTGCCGCCAAACATTGTGCTCGTCCACGGCGAGAAGAACGAGATGATGCGGCTCAAGTCGGCTTTGAACAAGAAGTTTAGCGACCCAAAGGTGTACCACCCAAACATCTTCACGCCAGCAAACATGCAGGAGATCGTGCTCGAGTTCAAAGGCGAGAAGATCGCGAAAGCGATTGGCGGCCTCGCGAGCGCACAGCCGCAGCATGGGACTGTGATCTCTGGTTTGCTCGTTGAAGTCGACTCGCAGACGCACCTCATGCACAAAGACGACCTCTCGACGTACACGAAGCTCGTGTCGGGCACAATCACGCAGCGCCAGCACGTGCCGTTCCAGTACCACTCGTTTGACGTCCTCCTTGCGTTCATTCGGCAGATGTACGCAGACGTGACGCATGTCGAGACGGAGCACCGTGTCGTCGTATGCGAACAAGTCGTTGTGACGCGAGCGACGCCAGACAAGATCCTCGTCGAGTGGACGTCTGCGCCGACTGCCGACATGATTGCCGACTCGGTCGTTGCGCTCGCGATGCATGCGCAAGCAAGTCCTGCGAGCTTCAAGCTGAGCGGTCACCCGACTGCAGCGTGTCCACACGACCACTCAAAGAAGACGAGTATCGACGACAGCAAGCACGAGCATGGCGATAGTAGCAAGGACACGCTCGTCAAGGCCGAACCTGAATCGACAGACAATGGGAACGTCAAGGTCGAGGAGAGAGCCGACGTCGTCGTCAAGACGGAGGAAGAAGATCGTGAGCTCACGACAGTGTCGGAGCTCGAGAAAGCCGCGAAAGAGCTCGGTGAAGCCGACCAAGACGCTTTGAACCTCCTCATTGTCTACCGCGTGCTCAAGGACCAGTTCGGCGACGTCGACTTGGACTTTGAAACGAACAAGATCCACGTCCGCACACCGAGTGGCATTGCGGCGACTGTTGACCACGTCACGCAGTCAGTCGAGTGCCACGACGATGCGTTCAAGCGCAAGTTGAGCGAGACAGTCGAGCGCATCGAGTCGGCGCTCAAGCCGATTGCATCGTCATAGGTTCTTTTGCATCACTTAGTGCTTGTGCAGACTGCTGCTACATACCACTTGATCTTCGACATGCTACTACTACCAAATACAGCAATGCACCGTTTATGAATTGCAATGCTTCATTCGACATTACATGTGCTACAGCTAGGACGACGACGACGACTGCTGCTGCTCTGTCTCTTGCTGTTGTTGCTGTTGCTGGCGCTGACGTGCGAGAACCACTTCGTCCATGTTGAGCTCCGTGCCGTCGCTTGCAATCACAGGGTCGAGCAGCGCTTTGCGGTACCACGTCGACCAGCGGCCGTACGAGTCGTTCTTCTTGCGGATCTCGAGCGCAGCGTCGTTCGAGACTTCGAGCACTGCGTCTGGGACTTTGCCAGGCTTCACTTGGCGCCGCGGAAGTAGGATCGTGTTGGGAAAGTCTTGCGTCACGGGGTCGTACCCAAAGCCGCGCAGTGGCAAGTTCGCTGTCTTGAGCACGTACTGGAACTGCTCGTCCGAGTAGTGGCGGAACGACGCGCCGATCTTGCCGCTCCGAGGCACGTACGGACCTGACTTGTCGCCGCTCGTCGCCATGACGTCGTCAATGCGCTGCTGCCACTCCGTGCCGTCGAGACTCGGCTTGTCCGTGAGGAAGAGGAAGACACGGCGCATGGTCTCCGCGCTGTTGAGCAAGCGAAATAGAGGACCAACAGCAGGGTGTTAGCTCATGGTCTGATGCTCTCAAGCACAGGCTCAGATACACTCAAGCAAGCAGTCAAGGACGCACCGGTGCATAAGCAGGTCTTCGTAGCGCACGACGATGATCGGGATGTCGACTTTCGACGTCCAGTACCGATGGAACTTCATCCACACGTCGATCTCATTGCGCACGAGACCATCCCAGCGCTCAGCAAAGCGCTCGTACTGCGACTCGTGGAGGCTCTTGTTGTGCGTGTTCGTGAGCGTCATGTTAAAGTACGAGTCGATCGCGTCCCACGGATTGCGCACGACGAGGATCGCCTTCTTGATCGGGAACGGCTTCCAGCCGACACGCTCGGGAAAGTGCGTCTTGACAAACCAGACCGACTCGTCGACGATGCCTTCGCCTTTCATGCCGTACTGCTGCAGCTCTTGGCTCAATGCACGGTCTGGACGTGTGTCGCAGCCAGTGTACACGCCCGTGATCTTCTCCAAGAGACCGCGCATGAGCGAGTTGCCCGATCGTGGGTAGCTCACGATCGCAATGCGCTCGCCATTGTGCTCGCTGTCGTGGAGCCACCGCAAGGGTTGGATGTCTGGCGACGCGCTTAAAGGCGCTGCTGTGCCGTTTGCATTGGCATCTGCACTCATCGATGCGTCTGCGCTGCTCATGATGCGTAGCAGCACTTTGCGCGCAAGGATCACGAACGGGTTCCAGTTCAAATTGAGCTGGACACTGCATTGACAGGAGACAGAGATGCATACGCACATACATAGACGCACTGTCAGTCCAATATGCTAGTGACATAGTGCACACACACGTGCATGCGCAGACGCACGCACGCACGCACATGAGGCGAGGAAAGTAGAGCAGCGCCTGCACGTAGAGGCGCAGCAAGTAGATCCCGCTGTGCATGACCGACTTGCTCATCAACCGCTATTCGAGAGCCCAGCACAGGTGCGAGCACTCGAGCTCGTCTAAATGGTCTCTGTCGCTGTTGTCACACACGCAGCACACGCACGCTCACACTGACTGACGCACACGTACGCGTGACGCTGGCTTGATGTGCGAGAACCTTTGGCGCTCTTGAGTCACAGAATCGATGCGCACCAATTGTGCAATAAGTGTGCTGTACGGTACAATTCATTATTTTGATGTGTCCGAAACGGTAGATCTACAGCTTCTAGCTCGTTTCTCCTCTGCGATCAACAGCTTGCTCTTCTCGATCCTCGCCACCGAAGTCGTACGTTGCTCGTTTCTCCTCTTGTTGCTCGCTGCTCGCGCTTCCCCTTCCGCGCCATGCGAGCTCCAAGGGATGCATCTGCGCATTGGAACCGACCGAG